>AGDA01005851.1:0-32678 GCA_000281935.1 Mengenilla moldrzyki | reverse complement strand
GATGTTTTAATTAATATTTACTGTAATAATTTTTTAACATTTTTTTATCTCTTTAATGTTAAAAAAATGTGAATGATTCATTACAAATTAAAATATGTTTCTTGTATATTTTTCAGTATTTATGAATTCATATATTTTTAATTAACATTAATATGACTTTTTGTAAATAATATAAGATATATTTAATCCCTAATTAAATATAATATTATAATACATTTTATATAATACGTGTTGTGGATAAAAGTTAAATACTGCAATAAATGTTTATTTATTTCCCATTTTAAGCAAATAAAAATTAAAAATAATTTATGGAAATTTTTATAATTTAATAAAAATTTACAATTGAAATCATTTTGATATAACATTGCGATGTCATTACATAACAAAAGCTCACAATTACTCTTTATGCTCAGTTACAATCATTTAATTATCGTGTTCTAATAATTTTACAAAACACAAAATAAAATATCTATAGTTATTTAGAGATTAATATATAAAGCTTATTTGTATACTTTCATTTTTTCATATAATTGTTAACAGAATAAATTATATATAATTAGTTTTTTTAAATCCTTATTAATATCAGCCTCTGACTTCTCTTAAATCTAGAAGGATAGGGATTCTGAACTATATAAATGCAATCATTTAAACTACAACCATGTTTTGATTTTTTTATTATTTTTGAAAGGTATTTAATCCTTCCTGCTATATTTCTAGTATGATCAGCAATACACTTCATTTTTAACTTGCATTCATAAACTACTGATGTTTATGAAAAATTCATTCCTGTTATTTGTGCTTAAGGAATGTAATAAAAATAAATAACATTATATGACTATATAGGTTAATTAAGAATTTCTTAAGGGATGATTTTTGTTTTTTAATATAATTAATAAGTTTTTAAGCATTATTAATTTGAAGCTTATTTAAGTAGTATTTACTTTTCGCTTCTTAACATTAAAAAACGGTAATAGCTTAAATTGCTTTTATATAGTGTTTTGTAGTGTTGTTTACGTTTTAAACGTGTTTTTATTAAAAGTTGTTTTTGTCCTATTGAATAAAATTATATGTTTATTAACTTGTTAAATATTTATAACTTATAATGAACAAAGCCATAACATTATTCCGTTTCTTTCTTGTTTAATTTGATCCAATAAATGTTAGACAACATCACTCTTACATTTGTAATTTACCCTCAATAAATAACAAAGTACTAAAATTTTTTTCGTTTTTTATTAAAAAAGCTTTGATCTTAGATCTCAAACGTATTATTATTATAACACGGAAAACGGTAAAAGTCAATGGGACCATCCGTTAGATGTAGTTTATCAAAAGAAAGTGAGCGAAGAACGTTCCAAATACTTAGAAACAAACGTGGCTGTGATAGAAACTGGAGTTAAGCGTATTGAGAGCGAGAATGGACATGAGAATGAGAATAACGATGGGTCGACGGCAACAACAACGACAACTGAAAGTTATAAATTGGACGCCGATGGTGCTAAGTTTTTAAAGAATTCAAGTTCGGCGATGAGCTTAAAGAGCATATTGAGACCGAACTTCGATGAACATGTTGACGATGAAAAGAAAATCGTCCGTTTCGACTTGACAAAAAACTTTCGAGCAATCTCAGAAGTGTTCGATGATGACGATGATGAAGAAGAAGTCGAGAGTGCTAATCATAATGCTCATGATAATGATAATTGTGCTCAAGATATTGGTACTGATGACCGGAACGAGAATCATAGGACTGATGCTGAAAGCGAGCAAGAGTTAGACAATGAAATTGGTGCCATAAATGCTAAACGTGTTGCGGTTGTTGACCGCAAGACAGATCTGGAGTTGTTCAAAGTGAAGTTGTTGAATTTATCAGACAATCGGACCCGTTTTTCAGTATCGCCGGTCTCGTTTGATGACTCTGAGTCGAATCGCTTTAACACAACCAAAACTAGAGGAAGATTCTCCATTTCGCCTGTCTCGTTGAATGATGATAACAAAGACGATAATCGATTGGTAGGTATTAAGAAATATCATTTACGGTGATTGGGAAAAGCTATTTGTTCAGTTTTCGATGAATATGTGTACTTAGCATTAAGAGATTTATATGACTTTCAATATTTCTAATTACCAAATCTTAACTGTATTACTTAATGTATTTAAAGTTTGGGTTGGATATAAGAAGCAATCGTTTCTCTTATCAAGATATAGATATCAGTGTTTGGAAAATAAAACGTTTATTCTTTTTCTCAGTTTGAATTAATAACCGCATTAAATTATGATTTTGAAACTCCCACATTTTGTGAAAATCTAATGTGTCTAAATAGAAAGGGATAAGCCATGTTGAGAAATAAAATATTGTTTTCAAATACCTTATTGGATTTATTAGAAGCGTTGTAAAATTTAATAAAATCGATTCCTATTTTCTCTTGTAATTGATTTTTTATTCGTCCGTGTTTACAATGTTCAAAGTAACGTAATCTATTTTTAATCGATACCAAAATAATATTTAATAAAGAAAATAATTTTCAATACAATCTAGTTTCTTATTGCTAAATAAACATAACTATTTGTGAAATTTATTATGATTTTAAGGCAGACAGTGAAATATGAGAAATTAATTTTTAATTTTTTTCTATATTCGATTCGAAAATTTAGTCAAAAAAAGTTTTGAAATTGTAGAAAGTCGTAACGGGTATTACCAATCAACCGTCATCGGGCAGTAACGAAATCAACAAGTGTGCCAACGATGAGCATGAGACTAAATTACACTGTCGTACAAAGGAATTAGACGAAATCTACGAAAAAAAGTGGTTAAAAATAAAAGCTGCTAAGGAACTCGAATTTTTGAAGAGAATCTCTGATTTTGAGGAACAGCTAAAAGGTCGTTATGAGACTCATTGTCGTCAAATTGAAGAGAAGTTTTCAAATTCAAATGATCGTACAAATTTAACGAAATGCCAAAGTGTTGAAAATATTGAGAATAATGAGAATGCCGATGATGATAACAATGGTAAATTGAGTCCGACAATTGCAAAATGTGAAGAAATTATCGATAAGGTTTATCAAGAAAAGGAATCTCTGGAAAAAAAATATTTGGTGCTAAAGGAAAAATATGTTCGACTAAAGATGAAAATTCGAACCTCGATTGAGAATAGAAAAATGCGAAAAGCGCTTTTCAATTCGACAAACACTGAAGAAAAATTGAAAAGCTGTGATAAAACTAATACTCTTTCGTATTCGTCTGTGGAGAATTTGCGAAAGCAACTGAAACGATTGGACGATTTGGAGGAACAGTTGCCATCTGTTGGTTACGATGAAAAAGGCTACAAGGTTCAGTATCCGTTTAAGAACACGGCCACGTTGAACAGTACGAATTTGGCCAATGAACTGGGGTTTTTCCGTCATCGGATTCATTTGGAGCGCGACTGTATACGTAGAGCGAAAGCTTCATTAAAAGCGCAACAGTTAATGTTCCAACAGCAAAAACAGCTAATTGCAAACGTTTGTAGATTGCTAATTTCCTTTTTATGGAATTTTTTATTATTTTATTTGTTCATTTTTGTAATACTTAAAAGGATTTTAAATGTAATACTTTTTCTATACGTTCTTCATCTGTAGTATTATAAATCGAACTAGATTATGAAATATATTTAAGAAGAAAAATAGAAACCTTGGTATTTAGGAGTCTGTGTTTATCACATTTAGAGATTAAACTGGTAATGACACAAATATTTTTTAAAATAAATATCTAATAAATATTTTAAATTTGTAAGGCGATTTATCTTTACAATGATCTCATTGTGAGATGCTTTTTAACGCTCACAACGAAAGTAAAGTGTTTCTCACTGTGATATCACAGTGAAGCTCATTATATTTTTATATTTCAACTGCGTTTCACTAATCCGATTTTAACGAAATTTCGCACATTTTAACATAGGTTTATTTGAAATTTGTAAAAGAATAATTTCGTCCAATACAAAAAACCGCAGAGTAATGAATTTAAAAAAAAAAAGGTTAATGAAATTCTCCTGAAGTAAAGCTGCTGATTAATTAAAGCTATTTCCAAAAGTTTTTATACATAAGCTTATCTGCTTGGGTAAAATCACTAGAAACGTGTAAAATTAAGTGGGCGATTACTCAATTTTTTTATTGATAATAGAAATTTTATTTAAAAATTTATGCTTTCAAAAACTAATCAAACTTCTAATCATAGTTGACTTTATAGTAAAAAAAGAATGGAAAAATCAGTGGGTCCTAAACTGTCGTATATTGTACACTGGTAGTTTTTAATATTCCACATTTGATTTTTATTTCTTTTATATATAAATTGGAATGTTGAGCAAATAATCAGATAAAAGTACATTGGATATCGATTAAATTCAATTTTGCGATTCGTTTTCATTTGCTTAAATCTTAAAAAGAAGTAAATTTATAGTGTTGTGGGTAGTTCAAGAAAAGCTGTACATACGTGCAACTAGTAAAGCTCAAATATAGTCTAACGATCGCTGTTCGATTTTAACGCGCAAAGTACTCTGGTCGAATTTCGCCCGGTAATGATGGTCGTTGTCATTATTTCCACCAGACACAATAATAGGTATAAGTATATATTAAAAGTCGTGTTAAAACAAAACAGTTTGAGTAAAAGGAATTTTTTTAACTCATGTTAATTTAAATTTATTTGAAACGAGAATTAGGTGTACTTGAAGAGATTATAATGCGAAATTTAGCATTTTGTAACATTTTGTCGCATCATTTTTGTAGACTTGGTAGACTGCATAAAATTATCAAGCGGGCTATATGCAGATAGAGAATTTCTCATTCCTGTTATAGACAATAGATATATTTTGAATGTATGGTAACAGACATTACTACAGTATTATAATCATACGTTTAAAAATTCATAAATGAAGAAATGAAAAATTGCAACGGAATTAATCATGAAGTATTTCCGTGATTTAGTAAATTACTAAAAAATTACAGCGAAGAAAAAATTCCATAAAAAAACTTAAGAATTTAGTAATAAGATTTCGAAATATTGATTTAGGATCCGAAAGAGTATATGGATCTTGAAATATCGCTGCATCGGACTCGAAACGCACTTGGTGAGAAGATAATTCGCTTAAGACATTTGGAAAGATCATACGCAAATTTATTGCGGCCGAAGTCGAAAGATTTATCGGACGAATGCAGTACTTTGAGCGAGATTTCGTCGTGCAACAGTGCCAGTTCAGGGTTTAGTTCGATCGAGTTGAACGTAAACGAGGTCAATGCCGTGTCCAGCTCGCAGTCACAGTCACAGTCTCAGTCACAGACTTCTAGTCAACGGCAACAGGAGCACAACGTTGTCGTATCCGGTGAAATGATGCGGACATTGGAAAAACTGAATCGAGAAATCCACGAGATTTGGGACGTACTATTGTTACAACAGAGGCCGGACGCTGATTGTCAACCGTTGCAGGCACAGCGGTCCTCGGCTCAGAAAAGACCAAAGAAGTCGTTGCGTCAATGGTTTAATCAGAAATCGACGAAGTAAACTTGTTATTCGTTTCGTTATTCGTTTGCTGTGCATTTTCCTTTTTATTATTTCTCTTTAAAAAAATCCTGTAATTGTTTTCCGTAAAAAGTTGTTTTCCTTGATTAAATGATTGTGACTTAAGTGGAAATTTTTTTGTTCGTAAATAAAACACTGGGTTTTTTGTCAAAAAGATCCATTTCGCTTTCGTCAATATGAGTATGAGTATGAGTATGAACTCGTTAGTTATTTCGATTTGTTTTATCATTACTGTTCTTGGTTACAATCATGAAGCCACTGTGGAAAAAGAGGTTTCAGTTCGCGTAAGTGTTCTTGGATATCCTTAAAGTGTAGTAGGTTATTTTTGACTCTTTTAGCAACCGTTTTTTTCGCTTGATAAAGAGGGTAACGTAGCCGTTAACTTTTTCGGCTTTCAAGCTGGTGCTGGACTCGGAGGTATTTTAAGCGGTTCTCGAAGTGCTGGTGGCTTACATGCTTATGCCGGTACGCCTTTTGGACAAAGAGCTGCTGCCGGATTATCAGGTCAAGTGTCGGATTCTGATTCAAGTATTTATTTTTTTTAGTTGTTTTCGTGTCTTATGTCGTGTGTGTGTTTTTTTTTCTTAGAAATTAGTAAATTTTATTTGAATTTTAATCAACACTAAAGTTTACAACTGGTAAACAATTATTACCGTAAACAAAACTATAAAACTTTTTAACTGATTAAAAACTTTTAGTTTTTTGACATAAATGTGATTGATTTTATAATATTTTTTAAGTATTTTTTCACAATAGTTATCTATAGGTATAGTCAAAAATAACATTTCGAAATAAAGAAGTTAACGTTTTAATGGTTAAACAAATTTTAATCGTTTTTGACTCGCTTTCATATATAATTAGTTTTTTGTTTTGCAAAGTTATACTGTAAATTTATTCTAATAGTTGCTCAACAGTTTATATTATACCTATTTTTTATATAAATCTTAATAAATTAATTAATAAAGCATGCAAATTTAAAAAAAAAAGAGTAATAATTTCCCTTTAATGGTGATCCTATTATTTTTTTATTATTTTTAAGCTTCTGCTTCACTTAAGACATTCGAATTAAGCAAAATTAATTTAAGTGTTTTTAATAATTTTGTTTGATTTTACGTTTATTAATAAAAATAAATAAGTAAAAATACTCATGAGTAAAATATCTACATCTATTTGTCAAAGCTAAAATATTGAATAAAATTTTAATAACGAACTTTATTACGTAATAAAATATACTACTTAATCTTTTGAATACTTAATTATTTGAAGTTAATAAATCTACTGACGAACGTTTTGTAATATTTCGTTTTTTTTTTAAGAATAGTTTTGGATTTTTTATTTGAGTTTTAAAATATTTACACATGTAAATAACAAATTAAAGATAGGTTACCTTTTCATGTATAAAAATTTGTTAAAAGAAATTATTAACAGATTAAAAAATGAAGTGATTCGTAACATATACATGTGTACGTATGTACACTGAGAAAATCATTTATTTATAAGTAATAATATAATATTAAAATCTAATAAAAATTTTAATAAAAAATGAAATAAAAAGCAAAATTTATTAATATTGTATAATATTGTTTTTTTAATTTTATTAATTTTTGTCTAAGTTTTAATAATAATTTTTTATTATTCAATAATTTTGCTTAAAAAAATTAAAAAATATATTTTTGTAATAAATACTAAAGTTAATTTAAGTGTAATATTTTTTTTATAATTTTAAATAATTTTTTTATTAGCTGATAATATTTTTCTCTTAATTTTTTTCATCAAACGTTTTGCTCAGTTTATATATTTATATTTTATTTCTCAGAAAATAAAAATCTTGAAAATTTTAATAAATGATTAACCCTTAGCGAACAAATGCCGCCATACTAGCAACATGACGTGATATTATTACATACACGCATCTATTCGTTTATTTCAACTCCCATTATTTTTATGAAATTTTCATTTCAGTATCCTTTTGTGTGGACATATATGTTCATATACTACCTATTATTGCTGAAAGTTTCCATAAAATAGAAAAATGTGCTCGTTCGTTAAGGATTAATTAATATGCGCATTTCTTGCAAAAGTTAAATTTGTTTAAATTGAATATATCCGAGAAAACACCAAATATTTATTTGTATTTGTTTCCAAGCAATAAAATATTATTTATTTCTCTTAAAACTATTCAAATTTAGAATAACGTTTGAAAGGTGCTCGGTTAGATATTAAGAAATGTTTTCATTGTAAAAGTAAAATGTTTGAAAAATACAATTAAATATATTAATGGGCTGTTTATAAGGTACCTATGAAACAAACCTAAACCCCTCATTTAAATTATTATCAAGTTGTAAAAAAAGATGTATTACAGTTTTGAAAAATAATATAGTAATTTAATAAAATTTGGTTTTTTTCATATTTTAATATATTACATTCAAATAAATAATGTTTGATCAGAGTATTAATGAGTTATGGATACGAATATGAGACACGTATGTTAAACTATTATATTTAGGAAATATTTTAAAGATGGAGGCAGAAGTAAAGGTATACTCTATGCTGGAGCCACTGCAGGTTCTGGAGTTAGTGCCGAAGCCCATCTTTCTGGCGATTCAGGACCAAGTACATAAGAAACTTATTAATTTCCCGTATAACATTGTTTTTTTTATAGCTTATGGATCGAGTGCTAATCAAATAGTCAAGGGTAAACTACTTATCTTTTAGAATCTATCGATTAAAAAATTATTTTTTTTAGACTCTGAAATTCATCAATACCCAGTCGTTCATACCAATGTCGATAAACATGCAGACCTTGAAATCGACCATAAAAAGCGTAAATTAATCGTTTATAATTGATTACCTTCTAAGAATTTTATTTTATTTTCAAAAATCAATTTGATAAAAAAGAACTCGACTCAAGTATAGCCATACATAAAGGTACTTTGAAATTTAAATTTTGAAATTATTTATTTTATCAAACAGGATAAAAGTAATAACTCTATTGTTGAAATAACAACTTTATTTTCTCATATCAATAATGACATTGTACACGTTTAACTAATTACTTTTGTTCTAATTATTGATGTTAATGAGAAAATTTAGATTAGTCATAATAAGCTCAAATTACATGTATACTACTAATGTTTCACAGATATTACCTATAATACACAGCCACAAATTCACCATGAACAAGCGATAAATGCAGATATTCATAAGCAAGCCTCAATCGGTTTCAATATAAACAAAGGTTTATAGCTTTAATCTATAAATACTTTCTTTGCGTTACAAAATCTATACAAATATACACTTTATTCATTAACCTTATTTTGTCCGTATAAAGAAATCGAATTTTACAATTGTAATACAAGGATATAAAAGCAATATATCTTTCATATGGTCTAAATTAAATTAAAAAATATAGGTAAAAACTATTGTTTAAATATTTCAGGAAAGTGAATGGCCCAAATTATACATAAATTTTTATAAATGTAATTAGTTTTGAATTTAATTTTACACATTATATAAAAACTATACTGTAAAAAAGTTAGTAAATTTGACCATTATGTTAGTTAATATTTTCTAATTCGCAATGTTAAAAATGAACCGCTTAAAATAAGAATAAAAATACTTATATTAAGAATGCGATTTTCTACTATATGTAACAAGTGTTTTTTCTTCTTAAATTTAATATAGCTTTAGTCTTAAACTTTTCTTCTCAAACCTAGTAAAAAAACTCGTACAATTAGAAAAAAATTCTAAATACAAGACTAAAAATACCAATTTGAGAAAAATTCTCCTTAGTTTTTGAAATATTTTTTTCCAACTTTAAAGTAAAAAATTTCTTATATTAAGTATTGAAATTTTAAATTTTGGAAAAAACAATACTTGTGACATCTTAAGTGTTATTTTCTCTTGAAATTAAGCAGTCATTTTTGTGAGTGTAATAAAATATAAATGCTTAATATATACTTTTTAAGTATTGAGTACCTTTTTTCAGTAATTTAATTAACAATTTAATAGTTAACATAGTTAATTAAATCAGCCATAACTAACCTGCGGCGTAATTGAAAATTTTATACACACCAATAGAAGTTTGACAGTTAAATCGAAAAAATTGTTTCCGTTTATATTGAAAAAAAATCAAGTAAAATACAAAAAAAGTGTAAAATTATTTGTAAGGTAAGAGAAAATTTTAAATGTTTTATAATTATAAAATATTTTAAAATATTTGTTTTCCTATTTTGATATGTACAACTCACCTTAGTTAGTAAATTGTTACTTGACCAACTAGGCAATTTGGGTTGGGCAGCTCAGGCCTAATAGTTGTAGTTGATAGTTTTTCGTAAAAAGAATTGCTTTTACAGTTGAAAGGCTAGACATTTTGTTTAATTATGAGAACTTTTTTTATTAATATGGCTTTTTATATAAATTTTAATGATAGGGTGCATTAGAAAAGAAATTATTTAAGAGGTTAAGATAAACAATTCGAGAAATTTTAAAATATGTAAAACTTTACAAACATGTTTTTTTAACAATTTTTCACGATTTTGCAAAGTATCCACCTCAACCCTAAAAGCAACTCTTTTGACAATATACAAAAAAAATACGGTACTAAAATTTTCAACATTTTAAAATTTTCTCAAAATATTTACTCCAACCCCTTAAAAACAACCCTTTTAAAATTGATCTAGTGTCTACGAATGTGAAGCATACAGGTGCTAAAAAATAGGTTTTTTTTAATTCTTGAAAATTTACACCCCTACCCCATAAAAGAATTTGAGTGAAACCACTACTACTTCCTCATATATGGCCAATTTCTTTTAAGAAATCCACAAAATTGAAATTTACATTTTGAGTTTTCGTAACTAAATAGAATAGTAGCTTAAATAGCAAAACATACACTTTTTACATCCACTAATCGATAACAGCTACAATTTTTAACTTTGTTTTAATAAAATTTTCTAGTAAAAATAATTTTATAATTTAATAATTTTAAAAGTCTTTCATATATTTGACAACTTTAAAGCTGTCGCTACAGCTCTTCGCTCATAAAATGTTATGCATAACAACGAGTATACGATAATCTCAAAATCATCATAAAAATGTTTTTTCATAACATGACTTTGAGGTTTCTATAATAATTTTTTCTGACGGGTTTCAAGCGACTTTTACACGATTTTCAGATAATTTCCGAACGATTTTCGAACAATTTTATGACAATAATCTGACCATTAGATGACAATATTTATCTTAAAGTGATCATGTTTTTGTTTTATAATTCCTCTTAAGCAGAATATTTTTTAAAATTTCTATGTAAAAGTTACATTTAAAAAGTCGTTTTTTAAAACAACATTAAGACCAAACTGGCTGACGGGGGCATCAATGTTGGTATACTTTATTAAAAAGAGTGTAATAAATTGTTACTCGGCAAAGAAAGTGTCATGGAGAGATTTTGAGATATTTTACTGAATCTTTTTATACTTTTAAGATACGAGTTATAAGCCTTCAACTATACTTGTAACACAAACTCCACTGCCAATATATTATCAGAAACCTGTAGAATCACCAACAATTCATAAAGATGCTGGCATCGCCTTGCATGTTAATAAAGAAGTTGTTTATAAAAAGCCACAAATTGTAACGGTGACTCAAACACCATCAATAATTTACCAAGAAAATGCACAAGTTAACAAAAGTACATTTTAATTAATGCAGTATAAGTTAATAATTTTTTATCGTTAAAAGATGTCGATTACTACACTAACTTACAACCCCCGAAAATCGATTCGAGTATAACATATTATGATGTTAATAAACCGAATAATTTTGGAATTCATATAGACAAAAGTATAATTGAACTTTATGCATAATAGTGCTAACGAGTTCTATTTCTAGACGTTGATTATCATTCTGGAAGCAGTCAAAACCCCAATTTAGGCTATGGTTATGGTTAGAACTGTTATGAATGGAAACTGGATTGAGTTACCCTGCCCACTAAATGTAAAAATGATATCACTGGGATTGTGAGGCTTACAGTAATGAATTCTGTGTGCCAAAACATATCTATAAAAAAGATTATTTTCATATTGAAATGATGTTATAAATGTATTATTCCCTATATTACTTTTAATGTTTTGAAACAAGTTGATTTCCTAGCTGCGAAATACTTTTATAATATTATTTATTCAGTCTTGAAACTACCCTTATAAGCTTGCGATATTCAGCTTTAAATTGACATTTTCTTACCCGTATTCAGAACTAAGTTTGAAAAAAATGCCAAATACTAATGTGTTAAAAACATATTTAAATATGAAATGTTTAATTAAAAAAACAGTGGCTTTTATTGCATTGCAAAGTGCAAAATATTATAAAGCCATAGTTGTAACAAATTTAGTCGGTATCAAATTACTACATCAGACGTAAACAAAAATTTGAAGAAACAGTTGAAAACTTTTTTAAACTTTTTATAAAATAGCAATTAAATGTAAAATAACGTAATATGAAAACCGTAATCAAAATTTTGGGAAGCAACATTAAAAACATTTATAAAAAATGTTGGAAAAATATTTAGATACACAAAAATTAAATCAAAAATATGTTTTAAAACATCACTGAAAACATATTTACAAGAATATTACAAAAATAAAAATAAAAATGTTTTAAAAAATTGTTACAAAGGCATACATACAACATAACAATAAGTCCAAAGAATATTAAAAAACAATGTTAAAGCAGTTAATAACGATGTTATAAAACCATGTTGACGCAACATAAGGAAACAATCAAAAATATGTTAAGGAACAATATTAAAAAAGTTTTAAAAAATTGTTTCAAAACATATTAAAAATTACATGTTTTTAACATTTTTGTAACGTATAAAATTTGTTACAAAACATTGCATAAGATTAACATGCTTATAAATATGTTGTGGCACCCAGGGTTATACTGATATTGTGAGTAGAATTAGTTAGTAGGGTATGTTGTAATTACCAATCAATTTAAGCTATCAAAATTTTGTAAAAACGAAAATTGAACTATTTACATAAATATAAAAAAACTCTAAAGATCAGTTTCAGTTTGATTTAACTTCGAGTCTTATCAATCCAGATTTCCAATAAAAAGTATAAAAAATTAATTAACTAATACATTTGATTAAAAAAAGGTCATGTAACTTACCGGCCTACATTTTCTGCTGGTGCAAGTGCTGGTGCTTTAGGTTTTCATTTAAATAAAGGTTCTTATAATTTTAAAAATTTTTATATAAAGTTGATTTACAATTTTTTTTCAGTTGTTAATCTTGGTTCTGGAGCTTACCATATTAGTAAGTATTTTAAATAAGGAATAAAAATATGTTTACTTTTAAATAAATTAACAAACTTGTAGTCTATTTACTTTCTTTTATAGCACAATGTCTATACTTGTTGAAAAATACAAAGTTTAAATAAGCAGCTTTTTCTTTACTGTTTGTTTAAAATTCCATTATTGGTCCTGTTTTTTGAACCTCTATATTAGGAGTGATCCAGATGTCGACCGCAAAAACTTTGAAAGTAGCCCGCAAAGCTAAAATTAAACAATTTACTTCCAATTAAATTTTATATTTGACAACGTAAATATGCTTGAAAATATATCAAAAGTTAAGTACGATTCTAAACAAAATCTCAATGTTTACAGCAGATATATGCTGATCAATCAAAACAACTTTTTAAAACAGATAACAGTTCTGACGTGTTCATAGTCGCCCGCGAACTATATTTAACAAAATAAATCGCCCCTAAGAAGCAAAAGTTTGGCCATCACTGCTCTTTATAATGTGTTTTAAACATTTCTTACTGCATTTTTAAAACATCATATTGTGTATTTAACTATGTTTCTAATTAAGTATTTAATTGAATTATAGACCGGTTGAAATCTTTTAAACTAAAAATGTGTTTTTGCTTGAAAATACAAAAAACGTTAATCTATTAAACAAAATTAACACAACTATTAAAACTATACTATTTTATTACAAAAAACCTCAAACTATAAATAAACGTTTTTATAACTAAAAAAATAAATATAATACTATGCTTTTTTTAAAATTCTAAACAAGTAAATGACTATTTTTATAATTTATATTTCTAAGTCTGTATACAGTGACTATTTCGCCATACTTTTAAACATGTAAAAAAAAAAGTCTAAATGTCATATTATTCTGCAAATAATACGCATAAGTTTTAAATGATGAAAACGTTTCTAGATAACTCAAAAATAAGTAATATTTTCAAATTAAGCATCAATTTGTTTAAAATATTTTTTAATTAATAGCTAGTGGTGGCGTGTAAAAACTTTAAAGCTAAATTAGGATAAAGCTTATAATACACAATAAAATAGAACGTAAATCAAGCATACACAATTCTAAATGTAAACTCTTGACAGTTCTTTTAAGAATGGCAAAAATCTTTAGATAATAATTTCTTAAACCTCATAAGAGAGAGAGGGAGAAAAATTTCTTAATATTTAACCATTCTACTTTAGACGTTTTTATAACAAAGTAATAATTATTACAATTTGTTAATACTATCCTCTTTACATAATCTTAAATACCATGGTTAATATTTTAAATATATTAACTAGATAAACAAAGCATTCCTTTATCTTTCCCTTTAAAACTTGAGGGCGTTACTCTATTTTTCTTATAAACATTCAAGATTGCTTTTTAAAGTTATGCTCGTACATTTATATTCGTTTCATTTTGAGTAAACATGAAAAAAATTGATAAAAAATTTCACTGCTATATTTATTTCTTCTGCAATTACTGTAGAGGAAAAACTATAAAAAAGAACGTGTTTTTTTAGTAACATCGCAGAAAGTTTTGTCAAAAGATACCACCACTTTTATTTTAATTTGCACAAACTTAAAAACGAAGGGAGTTTTAAAAATTTTCTTACTATGCCAATCTGAATAATTTGTATTTGTGACAATTATTACGTAAAAAATTCTTTTAAAATCAAGACAACAAGAAGATTTTTTTAAAACTTACAAAAAATTGTACTAAATTTGGTCAGAATTATTTAAATTCGTGGTACTAAAACGTTTTGTTTTATTCTTTAACAGAATTTTTTATTGTCTTAGTTATAAAAAAAACCTCAGTGAGTATACAAAATGGAGATGTGATACTATTATCGAAAATTTGATATTCTACTAATTTTATGATTATACCATTAAAAAAATTATGTTTATTTATACACAAATTTAGAAAAACGCTACTAGTATTAGATATTATCTTTAAAGTGTTTTTTTTTTTAATTAATGAGTTTTCTTTATAACAACAATTATTTCTATAGTACTGAAAGGTATATAAAACATTAGTCTTATTAAATTAGGATATATAAAAGAGGTGGGCAAATGCGATTTTTTAGCTGTATACGGCTCTTCGTTACCTAGCTCAAACTGACAAAAAACAGTGAATTTAAATAAAAATATATGTTTTCAAAATTTATTGAATGATTTTTAAATTCTTTTTAATAATAGAATTTTAAAGATCAACGTTTAATTTTAGGTATGAGAAATATCTGTGAGATACTTAGTATAAGTAGAAAGAATCAAGTCAGTTAGAAAAATTGAAAGAAATACAAATAAATAGTTAACATTATTTATTTATTTACACTTTTCAGATAGCTTTGTGCGGCTCCCGTAAAAAATTAAGAAACGAAATATGGCTCCCAAAGGCGTCAAGCGTGCCCACCCTTGATATATAAGGTAAACAAGACAGCTGAGGCCTAATACTATTCAACTTTAAAATTCAGGGTTCATAAATGCAAATTTTTTTATTAAGACTGTATTAGTAAAAAAATATTACTGTTCTCTCAACTAATACAAATTTTTAATATTGTTCTGATGCCATTTTTTATCATTAATGAATTTGTAAAAATTTGTTTCTATTGTTAGTGTACCCAACCTTCATTTCATATTATTGTTTTAAAAGGAATATTATATTTAGAATCAAATTTAACAAAAAAAAATTGACTTGAAAGAAAGATAATCGCAATTTTTTTTGTTTTTGGGCCTTTTCCCCCATACTTTAAAATAATGTACAAAATTTGCGGAGCACACAAAGTTGATCTGTTGTTAGAGTTTGTTTTTAAGTTTATAATTGTAAAATAATACTTCCGTTCGGTTAGTAAAATAATAATAATAATAATAAATTCGTTTCTAACAATATTTACAAAATTTTCGCACAATTATCAATCACTATATTTTAAATTTTAGATACAGCTCGTTCCAATCAGTATTCGGATAAAGCCCACGTAACTTCAGAAAAAGATGTTACTTCGGAACGCAGACCTGTAAGGCTATTGTTGAGAAAAATATTGCAAATCAATTCAGGAAATCAAAAGTAGGTTTTTTATACAATAAATTTTTGCTAAAAGTTGTAAATTTTTTTTAACAGAAATTACAAACGTGATTCCGATGAAAGCAACGAGAGTTATGAAAATTATGCATCAACTTATAACAAGAAATTCGAAGGGAAATTGTCATCAACATATTAAACTTATATGTTAATTTTATTTAAATAACAATAGATGTTTTATGTAGTAAAAATTTAAAAAATCATAACAACGATATATGAATAATTACAGTCGCAAAACCTTTGAATAATGTAGTTATAATTTTAGTGCTAAATTAAAGCAACTTTACGTAAAAAATGTTATTATTGATCGTATTTTTACAATAATCAACGCTGTTTTTTATATGATTGTATACTAGCGCCAACCAACGGCTTTTATTGCGCCAAATTTTTCCTATCTTTTTTTTTCGTGGAAATCTTTTAATGAGATACCTAGATCGACAACGGCCATTTTAAATTAAGTCGTCATCGAAAACCTTGTCCATCTTAGATAACGTGTTCCAAAAACTCTTTTTTTGCTTTTCGTGTTCGAAAACGTCAGCAGGATCCAGCGAAACTTGACGAAAATCAGCCTGAAATTTTTAGGATTTTTTAAGATTGTTTGGGATGGATGAAAACTGTTTTGTATTTTTTAGCGACATTTTTTAAAAATTGTGTTGTTTACTGCATAATTGTAAATATAGTTTAAAATTGTGTTTTTTCGAATTATATTCTTAACATTTTATCAACCGTTGTTAAATCAGAAACTAATCGACTAATCTACAGACTGAAGTCAGTGCCAATTTACCAACTGTTTAAAAAACATTGTCGTTTGAAAACCCCATTCTATATCCAATGCATCTCATCTGGATTTCAGTGAGAATTTCGATGATGACTATACATATCATTTACGTAGATGTTAATTGTCGCTGTTATTTCTTTTAGACAGTGTTGACAAATTAATTTATTGTCAGCCAGTCCTTTAGCGTTGTATAAAAATAAATTTTATCTGTCAATGCTGTCTAAAAATATTAACAGAGTCAATTAACGTTTACGTAAGTTATATGTAATTTAAAATAACCGTTATCAATCTGGGGAATTTGGGCTTTAAACCAATTAATATTTTTTTATTATCAAGTTATATAAATTGTTTTTCTACATTGTTTTCAAGCAATTAGAATAAATAGGAAATTAACAGATCGTATAAAAATTAGAACTAACATTTTTCAACAGCCAAAAAATTTAAAAAAAAAAGAATGTTTTCTTGCTTTAGTACACAAGGCATTATTAGAACAGAATTTGCACATTTTGAAAAATATTTTATTTTCAAAAACAACTTAAATGAGGAAAATACTTGTACAAAACTTAAGGAAGGCTTTTTAATTAGAGCATATAGTACCTTAAGGATAAAAATTATATTTAGGAGTTTTATGATTTATTAGCAAATTATTGTTAATTTATTAAACTTTTAACATATATGTATACAACCCTATTAAAATTTTGACAATCAATTTTTTATCAGGTTTTTTATTGCGTTAGATATTTTAGAAAGCTTTAAAAAAATTATAGCAATTACTAAACATTTAGTAAAGTTATATTTATTATAATGTACACAAAAAATCCGTATATCGTTATATGAGTAATATTATATACGTTAAAAACAAAATTACGTTGCATTTTAATATCCGTAAAGCATTACATTCTTGATTATTTTTGAGGAACATATATAAATTAACAATTAGTAAGTCATATTGGAAGAAAATAAAAAAAATACCATAAAAATTTGTAATTTCTTAAAATAGTACGTACTGTTTCAGCAGTACATAAAAATGTCTCTGAACCTAACTCATTCTAAAACATTTTCAATAATCTATTTGCACTTAAATGGAAGGGTAACAAAGACCAAAGTATATAAGTTAATTCGAACCCGAATACAAAACTCAATAGTTTAATAAGTTTTAATAAATCAAAGAGCTAACAAAAATGAAAATAGCTATTTTGATCATTTTAGGAATAATTTTGGCATATACAGACTGCGGCGGAATTTTCAATCAAAATTTTGATATTGAAATCGATGAAAAAGATTCAATGATCTCCCGAATTATTAAGCGTATTTTAATGGTAAATATCTTATAAAAAAAGAAAGTATATATCACATTTCTCCCAATGACAGATACCAACATCAATCCTAGATGCCGTATCAACAATGTTAACCAGACCGTTTGAAATGCAAAGAAAAGATGGAAACACTACTAAGCTACTCTAAATTGTTTTTTGATCTTTTTTTAAATTGTTATTATATTGATTAATAATGTAATAAAATATTTTAGAAATAAGTAACAAAGTTTAAATGTATAAAAACAGTACCAATTACTGACGTATAAGAACCTCAAGTAAAAAAAAAGTATAAAATTATGAAAATTTTGTATAACATAAGTGTTAAAACGAGGATCATAATAGCGGCATTCATAGTAACTTTTATATAATATGATAAAACTTCAAAAATTAAAGATATGTTGACCTCAACTTTGCCGAAAACCGTTTATCAATTTTGAATCACACTTTTTTGATCACGAGAATATAAAATTATATTACACTCTATTTATAAACCATCAAAATGTAAACAATAAATCAACTTTATATGTGTTTATTAAAATGCCCCAATACGCTAAAGGTGGTCAAATTAAACTCAAATGCAAGTAAAAATTTACAAATTTTACTCAAATTTAGGTCAAATATTCGAATTGTTGCTTTCAATTATAAGCCAATGTAATCGAGAAAACTTATATAAATTTATATTGCTAAAAATTTAGTTCGAAATATATCAAAAAAGAGAAAAGTTTTTTGTTTAGTACAAACTGAGCTAGTTTTGATTAAAAAAATGTGGCATTTCTTCCTTTTGATCAAATAAAAGCAATATTGAGTAGATATTTAGGCAGTAGCATATTGAGGTACTATTCAAAATAAAAATATTTATTTCTTTGAGCATTGATTTTTTGTGGCCCACCTAAAATTAAACATTGTTTATTTGGCCCAAGATAGTTTTTGAGTTTGTCATTCTTGCCCTAACTGATTAAAAAATCAACACTCAAGTATCGATTTTTAAAATGATGGGTTGATATAATTCATTTATCAGTTGTCGTTAGCACTAGTACCACACAAATATTTGTAAATTGTTTAAATAATGAATAAAAATGCGTATAATTATTAAAAGTAATTTACACACTTAGAACACTAACTAAAAAGCATCGATTACTGCCGTATAATACACTAAGATATTTATTTAAATATCAATTCTATGAAGCAAGTAAAATGTTCATTTACTACAAAAAAGATAACAAACCACAGAGTAAAAACTTTTTTAATATATTTACAAAAATACTAATAGTAATGAAGTTTTCAATTGAAAAAAAGCATATGCTGAAACTTTAACATTCTGGATATAGTGATTTTTAAGATGAAAAACCCCAAAAATTTCATATGAATAATCTCATTCATATTGCAAGTCATAAGTTTATTGTTAAGAAAAATAATTATTGAACCTATGGAATCAAGTGATAACAATATAAAAATTTTTTAAAATATACACTTTAAAAATGTTAATTTGCTGTCGCATTAATGTCCAACAACCATTTTTTGCAATAGCTTTCAAGAGGGGTTCAATGTATAAATATGCAAAGGAAACATATTAAAACACAAATAAAAGAATTAAAATGGAACTGAAAATAGTTACAATAGTCCTAGTAATTTACTTTATTGTGTGCGTTTCCAGTTATCGAATGGCAATGGTTATCAACCGAGACACTATTAATGAATTAATACCTCAAGCTGATAGTCCAGAATCAATACGACCGGCTCAAGAAGAAAATGAAAATGGTAATGAAGAAAAAGGACTTGTTAATCAGGAAAATGATATTATTACAGTTGAAGATTTTGCAAAACAACATATTAAAGACATATTTGGAGTAATTTATTAACTTAATAGTTAACATTTAACATTACTTAATCTGTTTAGATACCTAAAATCGTCCTGAAAACAGTCTCTGACTTAGCAACAGAGCTTTTTCGAAGCATTACTGCGTAACTTAAACAGAACTAAAATTACCGAAATTACGAATAATCAGTGAATTTTTTCCGCAAAGTAGCACGTGAATAGTGAAAGCAATTCGAAATTTTACAGCTTTTTAATTTTGTTTTCATCAGTTGTACAAAAAAAACTAAATAAATAAGAAAATGTATTTTTGTAACACTAAGTTCATGATTTTATTAACATGTTTTGTTCAGTTTTTCAAATCGGAAGAGTACAGTGTTGAAACAGTAAGTAGAAATTTAGTAGACAGACAAATTGACTAAACGAATTATTCGTAAGACCGAAACTCCGTATCAAGAAGCTGTTCTTGAAACACCAAGATTTCATGAACAAGTCAAAACGTTCTATGATCGTTTGCAAAAAATTTACGCCGATTTGATTAATGCGAAACCGATAGTGGATCAAATACGCGACGAGGACAAAGAGGGCAACAACGGTGATCCTTTTTATTCAATTGGCAAATCCTTAGTGCACAAAGCGCAAAACGTATCAACTTTCTTTAACACTCTAATTGACGTAAGCACTTTTACACATAAAAGTTCAAAGTCACTGACTGTCTTTGCACACGTATCACATACGTATGTAATTACATTGTCATAAAAAGACAAGTTATTTTAGAGAGTCAGCGATTTTCTAAGGTTAATTTGCTCGTATAAACGATTACAGTTTTATTGCAGTTTCCTTTCAATTTATTTCAAACTATCTTGGCCAAATTATCAGAAGCCTTAAACAACCTTGGCAGTAAACTTGTTGGACTTTAGCACATATTTGGTAACAATGGTCAGAAGTCTATTAACGTTAGTCGACTGTAACAAACGTGTATATATTTTGTGAATGCACTCTTAAAAAATAGAAACAATAACAACTGAATTTAACTACTGTTACTTTACATCATCGTAATTATGCTCAATAATCGGCAGTGTTTCACGTTCGTAGAATTTGTCCATTTTGAACAAGTAGCTTTCTCCTTTATTCTTATTGTAACCATATTGATATTTATTCGGAACATACTATCGTAAAAAGAAGAAAAAATCAAATTTAGCTTTGATAATAAATTAGTGATTCTGGGAATTGGCAAACACAAAGTTTTGTCCAGTTGGCAATTTTAAACGTGTTTAATATAAATAAAACTTCCTATGACTAAAAGTGTTATTTTTGTTTGCAAATAAACATATTTAGTGCATACAAAGACAATGGAAATGGTCAAAAGTTATAAAAATAAACATTGCTAAAGTCACTTAAATAAAAGCTAATAAAAGTTTAAACTTTGGTAAGAATTGAAATTTATGATTATTTTGTAAAACAATTACGAAAATATAATGAAATGATGCTAAGTATATACTTTTAAAGCAGCTACTTTCACTAATTTAGTTGCGATGTTCGTAAAAACCCAGTAGTGAAATAATCTTTAAATATTCCCTGTGAATGTGTTTGTGTCTGTTTTCACTAACAACTGAAACAATTTCACTTCATTTTCAAAAATACATAATATTTACTAAACGTGATCTATTCTTATCATTATTTAGATCTTGAATACTTTTTGAATTTCTTACTTTATAAACTTTCTTTATTAAAATATAATTCTTTACAAAGTAATAGTAATTTCAATACTTTCATTCAAAATTACCAGATACACTTAATTCATAATTACAATATTCAGTCATTGATGACTGAAATCTTATGTAAACAAAATAATGATATTTCTCCATTTATTTAGCTTCATTTCATATATTATTGATTGTAAATTTAAAATATAAACTAAATTAATATATTTGAATTTGATATTTTCAAATTTTTTGAAAATAACCCGTATAACTAAAATGAAATATAAATTATGTTTCCAAAATGGAAATTTTGTGCATATGTGTTGATGACATATCATAATTTTATTATTTTGTTTTAAAAAAGTAATCACTTATTCTCAAAATTGTAGCTATAAAAATAAAGAGCAAAAAAATTATGAAGCTTTAAAAAAAATTTCAAGCTTTCAAAGCTCAATAAAGTTCGAACTCATCTCCAAGAAATCAAGAATTTGACAGTATGGAGCAGAATGAACAAACAATGGTAATAATGTAAGAAAATAAACATTGTCATTGATATATAATATATACGCTTTAAAAAACTTCTTTAAAATTTTCATAATATTTATCAGCAACTTAATTGTCAATAAAGCCAACACAGTGTAATATTAGCAAAAAGTTGTTTGGTTCGTTTTTTATTAAATTTAGTTTAATATCATGAATGTTTCAATAATATTCACGTAACTTTTTCTTATTTTCACATCGCAACAAATTGAGTAAATTAGAATTTTTGTTTCAAAATAATTATGTATTAAAAACATTATTCACTTAATTATTTAATGAAATTCTGCAATTTTCTAAAAAGTTTTAGGCAATATTTTTTGCAATGAATTTGTTATTTAATCATTCATAAAAGTACACTAAAGTACTTTAAAAAATCATGTCAAATAAAACAGAGTTAACTTTAAACTGTTTTGTTATAGTTAGTGAAATAATTTTTAGTATTTTTTAAATAAAACTTTTCTTTGAACTAATTTTGAAATTAAATTAGTTTTTACTTAAAATAGTAAACAATAGCTATCGAAATGAAGTACATAAATTATGTAATTTCCATATGACTTAATTTCTTGTAAAATTACTATTAGAAAACAACATGTTAAAAACTCAAATATAAATGGAATTGAGATTAAACTAAACTTTTTTGTTCGATTTCGGTTTAGATCAAATTTATAATATAAAAAAATTAATAGAAACATTGAAATAAAACGCGATTTCACTAAACTTTTGATTTTCTACTATTTCGCTCGAGGTTCGAAACTAACTTTCTTTTAGTTCAGTCGAATTAAAAAAGATTAATTTGCCGATAATCTTACTTTACGACAAATTATAATAGATATTTCTGATAACTGTAATATGTTAATTGCAACTAAATTTAATAATTATATATAAAGATATATCTACCTTTTTTACAACTATGTAATATTATAAGTCTTTTTATAACCAATCTTTTATGAACGAAGGAAAATGAGCATTTAAAAACCATTACTAATGTAGTTCGTTATCAAAAATTGACGATTTCAATTGATTGTAATGATGGAACATAGTGAAGTATTCGAAGACAGCCTAACAAATATTCCTTTGAAAGAAGAGTTAAGTTTTATTTTGAAAATTATTTTTTGTATACCTTACAGATGAAATATACGACTATAAAGCTAAATTAAGATACGAAAAATATCAAGATAACTAGATATAGATATTCGTTTTCATATTTCAGACGGTTAAAATTGTTGTTTTACATCGGCTCGGTCCGGATAGGTTTAAATTGTAAAATTTGACTCGTCAATATTTTTATTTTACATTATTTGATACAATATAGAATGAATAAGCTTGAATCAAATTTATAGATCACGTCTAAAAACTACAGAACATTATAATAGTGAAAAGGCATTTCCAAGTAAATAGATTAAATATAATTTAGTTCAATTCGATTTGTTTCGATTTATAAAAAAAATATACATCTAAAAAATCGTCGCGGTGCGATTCAAGGACTCTGGTTACAAATTTGATTTAGGTTAACTAAGATCAGTTAAAAAAAATTATTTAAATACTCCAATGATTTGATATGGTTTAAGGATTTTAACTTCAGTGTTCATAAAAATAAGTTTTCTGTTCGTAAAAGGTTAAGTTTTGAATATATTAATATTAAAAGAAATTACCTCATCTAAAATCAAATCATTTTTTATTTGATCATCGGGATCAACAAACAATTCCGGCACGTCAAAATGAATCACATTAATAAGCGAATACAATCTAGCATAATCATCAGCGTACAGTCTGCGTAATTCATTCCATTCGGATTCATCAAAAATATACCAATCGGCCATTTTCTTTCCATGTTTCTCATAATGATCGAAATCAATTCTTTCAATATCTTCAACGATGGTTTCAACATCACCGTAGTTCGACCAATCGTAAGTCAACAGCTCCGAATGTACAGTGAGCTCTTTGAGCATTTGTCGATAGTTTTGTTCCATGGTTTCTAAAAACGGTTCCGAAAACACTTCTGATGTGACTTCGAACGGTCGGTTCCGTTGCAATATCCGTTTCTTAACCTCCGGTACCGGTACATCCAAATAGATAATTAAATGCGGCCGTTTCAGCTCAACAATTGTATTATTACGAAGCGCATTGTAGAATCGCAGCACATTAGTTCTTATATAGCCGAACTTGTGCATAGTGTTTATGAACACGGGGTCAGAGTAGGCGCTGCGTTCCATTACAATCCCCTGACCTGTGCTGAATAAATGGCCGAGCGCATCTATATATTGCCAATAACGCATCACGTACATATGTAGTTGCATCATGTGTACATTGTTGTCATAAGGGTCTCTGTGGAAGTCTGGGATGTCGAATCGTTTCAGACTATTTGGTAATAAATGGTTCAATGATCGGTAATCAAAACCATATTTGTCCAAGTACAGCATGTTAAAATTCACCTCGGGCATATAAAGCATGCCGAATTCTTCAGCTAATGCTTTCGCTAATTTCGTTTTACCAGACGCTATTGGGCCCTCCACTACTATAATCTATAAATCGTATAATATTTCTACATAAGTCACATTCAGAAACAATCTTATTAAGATATAATAGTATATACAGAAATCTGAGGCTACCCCTAGTCTCTAACTTTTTACAATTATCCAGTTTATCCCTGTTTGGATCAGATCCAAACTGAATTCTTTAAGCATAATGAACAGAATTTAAAATAATCAAAAAATAGCTCTTATTCTTAACGTTCCCAGATAACTTTTAGTAAATAATAAGAAAAGTCACAGAATATTCTTATTATACGCACTATCCTTAAATCAAATTCAAATTTTTAGTTTTATATCATACCCTTACCCAACAGCTCTGTATGCGTTATATAACACATTTAAAAACATGTTAATGTTACTAAAAGTATGTAAAAATGTTTTATGACAAGTTAAAAATACTACATTAATGTAAAAAAAATACTATTTTTAAGGTGGTAAGAAATTTTTTAGCATTCTATACATTGCTTCTTAACACAATCAGGCTCAGCATTTTTTTCATTCTTATTCTTATTTTCCAAAAAGAACAGTAAAAATTTCAGAAATTTAGAAAAGCTTCTTTTAGATCTTTTGTTTTAATTTTGTTTAAAGATGGTTAGTAATTATAAAAAACGTTTAATATTACTAGCCTCCTAAAACAGATGCAAAATAACTAATATTGGCTATAATCAAAATGAGAATTTTAAGTAACACGATTCATGTCTGCAAGCACGTATATGTTAACATTCTTTTATGTTGCTTATATATTGTATCGATATATTTCCACAGTATTAATTTAAAACTTTTTTATAAAATAAAAATATTCTCTTATAACATACTCTTAAAATCCTTTTTAATATTATTTCATAACATGTTATTCATTATATTCCTAAAATCATTGTTTTTTATAACGTTTTTCAAATTTTAATTTTTTTTTATTGTCTTATAAAATTTCTAAAAATAACACTGATGTTTCACTTACACTGCACGATTTTTTGAATCAACAGTCAAATCTGTTGCTGCAGTAGCGTAGTGATTGAATTTATAAATTTTGCATTTCAAAGTGCAGCATGAAACAACTAATCATTTTGTACTTAAATATTTTCTCAAAAAATAATAAAAACTGTGTATGTGACTAAAAAAAAGCCACATATTTGTGCTGAAAAGCTTTAAAATGTTTTAAAAACGTTGATATAATACAAAAATATTATCAAAACATCTATTGAAATAACGTTAAAAAGTTTTTAAAAAAAAGATTTAGATCAGGGGTGTCCAACCCAAATAGGTTGGTGAATCAAGTAAAAATCCACTAAGCTGAGATGCGTCGCTCATATTAAAATAAAACAAAAATTTTAAAAAAATTATTTCATTGCGCAATTTTTAAAATATTTTACTCTAACAATTCATGATACACACTTGTTTGCATTTTACTTAATTTTTTTAATATATATTTAGAATAATATGGAGATAAAAACCTTGATTGCGCCGCAAAAAATCTTTAAGACAGCATGCGGCCAACAGGTTGAACACCTCTGATCTTAACAATATTAGAATTATATTTTTTCAAAATTACAGCAATAAATTCGAATTTTTTTATTAAACGGTTGCGTAATTCATCTTTTTTTAAACATGTTTTAGTATCCAAAAGCACAAATAAATATATTGGTAACACCAACTGAATATGAAAAAAAAACTTTTATAAACATGTAACAAGACATTTCTTCAACATCTGATACAAAGTTGTTGCAAAAATGTTTCATAGCTAGGAAATTAACATTTTTGAAAACATTAGAGCATCATATTGATCAACATATTTGTCATCATTTCAACATTGAAAAAATGCTGTTTTGACATATAGGTCTTTTTAAAGCCCTTTTCAGAGTATAAAAATTGAAAATTGATCCCTTTGTGAATAAAACGTCATACTTTAGAGTTTTCATCCATTCGATCTGAAGTATTCTCGAATAATAAATGCCACGGCATAAATCGTTTTTGCTTATAAGGAAACGGCGGCGGTTTCGGAATTACAGGCCACGATTGTCGCAACTCTTTTCCAGCTATACATCTTTTTGCAATTTGCAAAATCGCTACCTTTTGATGAAATCGCCATAAAACCGAACAATTCATCATTCTTTTTTTAATTAACTTTCCAAGACCCTTTCTTTATGACCTCGTATAGTGTAGTTAGTGATGATCGGAACACTAGATGGTGCTTGAATCATCTTGCTACATTACATCACACAATGTTGCCTAATACCGTTTATGGCTCATATGGTCAAGAAAACATTCCTTCAAATTGGCAACACTGTGCTCCTTAAAGTGATTATTTTATTCTGTGGATAAAATTGTTTTATTCTGTATCGAAATGAATGATTAGAAGTGTATTCTAGGGCCTTAGTCTTCAACTTAAGTCAATATATTAAGAGTGAGCTGTCACTCATGAGTAATGATTCGGAATAAACGAGAAAGTCGATGTCAAATTTATATAATTTTACACTGAAACATTGACTATAGCAATCAACACAAGGTTTAGTTTCAAATTTTTCGTAATTACGTTGCAACAAAATTTCTGTTTTTAAAGAAACTATATATAATCGAACTAAGCTGCTAATTTGATTTCATTTCACAAATGCGAGTGAGCTAATAACAGTACTGGTCAAAAGTATAGGACTGATTTCTTTTTACAGAACGTACAAAAGGAAAAATTTTACATCAGAATTGCACTAAAAGTAGTTACACAGATCACAAATTTTTTTGAATATCGGTCCTATATTTTTGATGGTACTGTATTTAAATGTAGTTCCGGTATACTTTAATTTTCGCTTAATTCTCTAAAGTGTCTTTAAAATGCTTTATTAACATAAAATATATCACTAAGAACTTGTGTAATTAACAGAGCACAAGGAAGAAAATGTACTAAAGGGTGACCCAAAACTAGCGCAAGATTTGAATTAAATATAAAAGTAAACTCTTAATCTTTAGATATATATTTTAAGTGAATTATAAAGTATGTAGGATAGGCTTTCACATGGATTAACACATGAGAAATAATTTCTACGGCTTCGTTGACACATACTTGTCCAAAATTTTTATGACATTTCTGTATATTTGTGGCTGAATTTCGTCGCTACAGCCTTTACTTTCCTCCTATAATGCACGTGCAGTTGTGTGCCTGTTAGCATAGGTCTTTTATTTCAAATAGCTCCAAACAAGAAATTTAATAGTGTTAAATCACACGATCTAAAGGTCCATTTTGATCAACGAAACAAGAGTATATGACCAAGAAAACTTTCATAAAGGGATTAAATTGTTTCACGGATTGTATGACACGTACAACCGTCTTGTTGAAACCACATAATGGCTGCCTCGTATGACGCCTCATTTTTACTTACGCTCAGCTATCAAACTTTTTTTTAAGGTTGACAACTTAATGCAAAAATGGCAGTAAATTCAAATCTCGCATTAATCCTTTCACGACCAAGAAAATATTTTTCCCTTCTACAAAAATTGCTATCGATTGTTTAATTATTATTGAATCGATATTTTTTTACTGAATATCAAAATAAAACGTATGTCCAAGGCGACAAATGTGTTTCTGAACGAGTAAAAAAAGAACTGTCAAGCTTTATTGTGTAAAACCAAAACTTTCGTGGGCTGAATTAATAATATCTTGAAAGTGTTTCGGACTTGAGAAAATAAAATAACTGTATTTTGTTACGTTATTTATATTATTTGGTAGGTATAAATATGTTTTTTATATTACAAAGCAGTAAATAAAATACCGATATAATGAACCTAATTGTTTATGGTCCATAGGGTAAAATAATTCCCGTGAAATTATAGGAAACCTATACACCTGCTATGTTTTTCTGGTGATATTCTCTTACTTTACACCCACAATAGCTAAAATATTGTGTTGTATTGGCATATTTAGTCTTGGATATTTTATGGTCCTGAAAGGATTAATTTTTGGACATTATAATTTTAATAAGTTTTGATATTGTTGCTTCTAATGACTTGTTTTGAATATATATAATTTTTAAGAAATGATCAAATGTTGGTTTTGAAATTTGTTTTAAATTTTTAAAATTTCTTCTAGCAATAAAAATCGTTAAAATTACGATTATATAGGCTTAAAAACAATTAAATTTTAAACTTAAGTAATTACGATTGAAGTTTAGTATGGACCAGAGTAGGTTAAAGTGTAAACCGTAATTTAAAACAGATCCGTAGGAAATTTTGGTGGACTGTAAAAAATGTTTAAAGCGAATTTTTCTTTGTTTACTAAATTTTTAAATGAATATAACTGTTAACTTTTTATAATTTTTTATATAATTATTTTGCAACTTTCGTGTACTTTAGTACGCAATGAATAATGTTGAATTATCAACGTCAAAATTTAAAAAATAAAACATAGAAGAATCTTTAAAAAACCAATTATCTAGCCCAATAAAAACTTTTAAAATTGTAATTTTAACATCAATTTTTAGTTTTTTTGTGAAATGAAATAGTAGCATAAATCTTATGCTAAATAAGAAATTATTTTTAATCTTTTCGCTACGGCAGTGTTTTCTGTAAAAGCGACACTGCTGTTCGCGCCAGCGTTCCGTCGAAATAGCGTCACATTACAGTTTTTACATTTATACGCAGATTCGCGAATGTCGTCTATAGGCGACGCTCGTAGCGAAAGGGTTAAAGCTTAAATATCTATAATGAATATGAAGTTAACAGATTGTGTATACTATGGGAAACCATATATATCATTTTTATTTTTAGAAATGGACTCTAAACAGTCTTCCAGTTCATCAGATTCGGATGCGAAGGAACGCGATGAATTCGTAAAAAGATTAAAAATAAGGGACAAGAAAAGGACACGAAATATTGTAACTGCTGGCTCCACGAAAAAAGATTTTGAAGAAGCAGCTAAAAGACTTAAAATTGAAATTAATGAACGTGAAAAATTAATTCCATATTTACGTGTGCAATCGCGACGCAAATATTTGGAAAAACGGAAGGAAGATAAAGTCACAGAATTGGAGGAAGATATCGCTGATGATGAATATCTGTTCGAAACAGAAAAGTAAATTATCAAATGTTTAAAACCTTTGTTACGGTATTTTATAATGTAGTCAAATGATGCCAAAAGGCTTTTTCTAAAAACTTTAATATATTAATTTTTTTTTTTTCATTAAAATTTACAAACCATCATGTTTTTTTATTGTGTTTGTTTATTATATTCTTAAAAATAATTAAAAATTTCATCTTTTATATCTTTTAATATTTCAAAACGTAGAAAGTTATTATGTTTTAAGGTTATTATCTAATTTTCACTTGTATCTGAGTGCTAATTAACCCTTTAAGTCTCAAGTAGCGCGATCGTGCTGTTCATATTTATGTTGAGAAAAGTTAGCACATTTCGTGAGCGTTGTGGATAATTGACAATACCATACACAATATCAAAGGTAAGTGCTCAATTTTATTGACGCAAATCAATAACGTAACATTCAGTCTAGGTACAAAAAAGCTCTATTTTTGCTATACTCAACTAATCAAATCAAGCTAATCTACTGATTCAAATAATAAATATAATTGCAAAAAAATGATATTATTCCTATTATGAAAAAAAGTTCAGCATTGCGCCTAATTCTGGTTAAAGCAGTATGTATTTTTTGTATCTCATAACACACTTTTCAGTTATAAAAAATTTTATTTTAAAAATAATTTTAAACATTACTGTATATTTAATTCATGGATGTATAAGATATGGACTGATAACTCTTCGCTTTTTTTGTAAAAACATTTAAGGGAAATTATTTAAGTGTGCGCAAGTGCTTAAAATTTTCAATGAAAAATTTTAAAACAGTAAATTTTTATTATTTTCTTATCTATGTCCAGATTCGTCTAAATTTTCGACACTTGCGCACACTTAAGTGGTTACCTTTAGAAATTTTTACAAAAAAAGAACAAACAAACGAAGAATTATCAGTCCATATCTTATACATCCACGATTTAATAATTTACTTATTTGAAATATATGTAATCATATAATAACGACTACAATTCAAGTCTTGAAATTTATATAACAATTACTATTTTAAACAGAATTTATTGTTAAGATTGTGGAGAAAAATTTTGTTTTAACAAATTTTCTACATATTACCTAATTTTTATAAGTATTAATAATATTTTTTATAGTTGGTTTTTTTTGGAAATAATAATTCATGTTAAAATACTTATAAATTTTTTCAAAAAAAATTATTTTATTGAACGTTAAATAGAAAATTTAATTTTTGGCTACATGAAGTCTTTGTAATAGCAAATCGTGAAATTTGTAGTGTTGTATCCGCAACACAAGATTTCGCTTAAACTTAATTTATTATTTTAAGCGATTAATAAATACAGACAATTATAATATAAAATATTTAGTCTGCATAATAACTATATTAAATTTAATTACCTTTGGAGAAAGAATGCGCCATTCTCTCGATGCCCGACTATTTTTATAGGAAAAATTGCTTTGATTAAATTAATTAAAGTTAATTAAAATTAACTAATAAAATTATTATTTCCAATTAAATTAATAATTGATAGCAGCAGTTTACTTATTAATTTTAAGATTAAATTTGCTACTGTGTTGTATTTGCACTAAAAAGAGCTTATCAATTGAAATATTTTTCAAGTCATTTTTTTATTGAATTAATTAACCGGACCTTCTTATCGCCCTTTTTTAATTAATTTTTTCTCTCTTCTGCTTAAGTTTTTCGAAAAACTTCAGTTCTTCGGGAATCGAGGTGAGTGTTACAACAGTAGACAAAATTAAGAAAATGAGAGCACAAAGTGACAAAAAATTCTGTTGTGATAAAGCACTGGAAATTGAGCTACTTAGAAGTATGAGATTGTATGCTTCTAATGTCGAATTAGTAACAAAGGTTAATCAATGACTGTTAAATTATGTTAAAAATTAATATTTGACAGGCTAACAAAGAGGGAATTGGAGTCAAGAGAATATAAGAAAAAACTTTTAACTTTGGCGAAGGAGCATGAAAAGGCTCGAGAGTTGGAAAGGATTCAAAGATATCACATGCCTCAGGACCGGGGTAAAAACGATAAACTCGAGTATGTCGAGGTGGAAAAATCAGAAATTGCACAGATGTCGGAACAACAGCGTTGGGAGCAGGAACAAATGTCTTCGGCTATGTATAAATTAGGCTCGAAGAACGAGTCGAAAACAAGTCAAGATGTCGAATATGATTTATTGCTTGAGAACCAAGTGGAATTTATTGCTGAAATAGCGAAGAAAAGTGATAAAGATTTGGAAAGTGAACGGGAATCGGAACCGGGACCAAGTTCAATTAAAGATAAGGAGTCGATGACAATTAAAGAGGTAAAGCGTAGTTTACCTGTGTATCCTTTTCGTAATGATATAATAGAGGCTGTTAAAGAGCATCAAATTTTAATTATTGAAGGTGAAACTGGATCAGGCAAAACCACTCAAATTCCACAGTATTTATACGAGGCTGGTTTTACGAAAAACGGTAAAATTATCGGATGCACGCAACCGAGACGAGTGGCTGCAATGTCGGTTGCGGCTCGTGTAGCTCAGGAGATGTCTGTGAAGCTAGGTAATGAAGTTGGATATAGTATTCGTTTTGAGGATTGTACGTCGGAGAGAACTATTATTAAATACATGACTGACGGTTAGTAATTATTTGTTTAAAATTATAGTGGCATTTAGTAATTTACATTTTAGAGAATGTACTTTACTATTCAAGACTTACAAAGCTTCGTTTGATTTGACTTTATCCAAAGAAACTCGCTCTACGTTAATTAATACATATTCCAGGAGATCATCTGAAATAAAAAGAAAGTACAGGAACGCTCTAATTGTTTAATATTTAAAGTATGTGGTATGGATGGAAGAAAAACGCGGATTGATTTTGCTACTGGTGATCAACGAGTAAGTGAATGCAAAGCAATTCATAACTTTGCTGCCATACCCTGCTTACTGCATAGCAAGCTCAGTTTCACTGCGATGTTTAGACAAAGCAAAACGTATGGCTCTACTTTATTGGAAAAATGCTGAATGTTAAAA
>AGDA01005820.1:0-10908 GCA_000281935.1 Mengenilla moldrzyki | reverse complement strand
GATAGTTTTTAAGAGTTATTTGTTTAAAATATCGTTCAAAAGATGTCAAAATTGTCTCGTAACATATTATTTTTATTAAAAAAAATAAAATCTTATTATACGCTTAACGTGTAAAATATGGGTAATACAAACGTTTAATAAACGTATCGTATACAAATTTGGTTGTACAATTACATAATAAAGTAATAGAAATTAAAGTTTTAAGGAATTTACTAAACTCGACACTGGAGGAATAATTTTTCATTGTTTTCCAAAACGAATTCTGTAATTTTTTCAAACTAATGACTTATTAAAATAATTATTGATTATGATTATTACATCTATTAGGCTGTAAAAAAGTTTTTATGGTTTTCAAACTTAAATTTCAAAAGATCATATTTCAGTTTAAACATATTTTTATTAGTCTAACTAAAACCATTACAATTAATACACTGTTTCTAATGAGTAAGAGGAGCATTAATGCCGGTAGCATAGAATTCTGAAGTTCGGGATGTGACGAAGTGGTTTGAAGATTACTTCGACATTATCTCGACTCTTGAATAATTCCTCGTGGGGAAGTGATCAAGATGGTTAAAAAAAGTGGGGTGAGAGATGTAGCTAATATGGCGAGTGAGGAACAGTTTCGTAACTCAATACATTCAACTTTAGCAGCGTCTGTAGTGCAATATTTTGACAAACAATGTAGTGTAGTATATTGGTTCGTTTTTGTTCGCCACTACCGAGCAAATAAGCAGAAGATTTTCATATATTTTTTCAATTTGCTGGCAGTATATGGATTTTTTCAATTAAGGCTCTCAATTGACCGTTGTTAACATTAGTTGGTTGACTACTGCATTCATTACCTTCAAGACTCTCGACACCACTGCGGAATTTCTTAAACCACCATTATGCAGTACATTTGATAGTGATTTCTAGGTCAGACTCATCATTAGTATCCTGACGTTTTTGATCAGTTTATCGACTCATCTAATGCGTTAAAACTGATCAAATTTAACTAAAAGACAGCTAAAAATTTACCGATTTTACTCAAATTCAGATCAAATATACGAATTTTTACGCTCAATTACAGGTCACATTAACTCAGAAAACATATGTAGACTCATTTAACACGAATAAAACTTAAAATACATATAAAAAAAGTAAAATGTCTGTTGCTGATTAAAACTGGGCTAAATTTGATAAAAAAGTTGACTTTTTTTCTAATTATTCAAATTAGAGAACTATTGAATAGGCACTCAGAGAGTGGCACATTTAGTAGTTTAAATTGAAATCTTGAAAAAGCCAAAGAAATTATTTCAAATCAAAACCAATGCAACAAAAAGAGAGAGAGCAAGAAACTCACTTTTAAGATATATAAATAATCACAATAACATAACAAGACTTTATTCGAAAATACATTTTTTTAAACATAAATAACAAAAGCCTCAAAAACTTTCTGAAACCTACCTTATAAATTTCGGCAAAAAAACTTTGAGATTTAATTGAAAACATTTCACTATTTTCTAATTTTTTAATACTTTAAATAAGTTTGAAGCAAGAATAAGAAATATCAAAATATATATTAAAAGAAAAATAACAGCAAATGTATAAGAAATATGAACTTCAATAAATATTGACCCATCCTTCTATTTATATGTATTGCATGGTTCCATATCTCATTAAATTTTAAATTGCTCCTTTAAAAATAAAAACGGTGTGCAAAATTTTTCTACTTAATAAGAAAAGATCGTTCTCAAAAGCAAATATTCTTTACTTTGATCATTTCATTTTCAAAAAAAATTAAATTAGCTGAAATGTAAACGAATAATGAGCACAAAAATTCACAAAAGTCAATTATAGTTTTGCTTTAGGTAAAAGAGAATCGTTGCTTGGTTTATCAATAAAAGTTCCTATATTACAAACGTCCTTTGGGATAAAAGCTATACTCTTCTTCTATACTTTTAATAGATTTGATATTAAAATAGGCCCTGAGCACCGTTTATATTTCTTCTTTATTAATCATGAAATGTTTGTCTCCATTTTAATATTTTTAATATAAATTTGTTGATCAGCAATAAACGAATCATTACTTTAAAATTTTGTGTGGAAATTAGACAAGGTACCTTGCGTTTATTACTTTGTTTCAAAAATAATAATAAAATTTAAAAAAAATTGTATTACGTTTAGTAACTATATATACTTATGATAAGTATTTACTTTCATGTAAAAATTGTTCGCTTGGGCAAAATTAAATTAATTTCTTACTCAATTTTCGTTTCAAATTTTTATTTTTATTAAAGATCATGTTTCAAAAGTAAACTGAACATATGTTATAAAACTTTCTTTACGATTTGGTAAGATCTTTTATTGTTTACTATCAATTTTGTTGTTACATATCCTTTCACTTAAAAATATTGATTGATATATTTACATTGAAAATAATCTCTGTTTCATTGCGCGAGGGAAAAATTGTTCACTTAAAAAAGATTCACTTTTTTCTACACTCTTCATGCAGAATAATAAAACAGATGAAAAGTATAATAAGTGACTAGCAATTATCCCATTTTCATTTTTTTAAAATTAATATAAAACTCTGAATTCTAGTAGCACAAAAGAGGGTATTTCTTAAAACAGCTCATCGAGCTCTTTGATGACTTTTAACTGATCATAAATTGAATATTATCTATCGTTAGGACTAGTGTCTGAAAAGAAAATATCTAAATGCTCAATGGAACCATTATAAAATATGGAAAAATGTATGGTACAAAATGTGACGAGTACTTTAAAATCTGAATTAAAATCAGGTGCCTGGAGTTTTAATTAAAACTAAGGGTAATTTTAGTAAAAGTTGGAGTCAAATTCCACTATTTAATTTAAAATTTCGGGCTTTTGAACAAATTATAAATTAGAAGAACTTGAAAAGCTTTAAAAATTTTAAATACGCGTTTCAAAAAAATATTAATTTAAGAATACAAGTTGAAAATGTTTGGACAAAAATTAAAAACTCACTCATCCTACATCAATGGTTTAAATTGTCGATAACTTTTAACGCCGCTGTTTCAAAGTTTATTTGAAAGCTTAACCGACAATGAGGTAAGTAAAAGATACTGCAAGTTGTTTTTGATCAATACACAATGGACTATAATGGTGAGTTCAAATTCTATAAAAATCATTGGTCAACAATTGGACCAATTTTAGTCTTCAAGTATATAATCAATGTTTTAATTATTTTTTAGCATAAAAAGAGAATATAAAAAATCGAGTAGTGATAATATAAAACATAAACATTAATAAAAAAAATTAAAATGTTAAAAGAAATGAATGTTTAACTCAATATTACAATAATGGAAACAAAGAACATATTATTTTTAAATACAAGCTGCTGTGAAGATCGAAGAAAGTTATTGCAATCGTAAAAAGAACCATCACTAATTGAAATATTATCCTATAAAAGTATTTCGAATGTCGTCAATGTCTATACATGAAAATTTTACTTAATCATAATATTTGAATTAAAGATGTACGGCCCGCGGCTATTTTAAGGGCTCTTTGCACCCCAATTTAAATTTTTGATTATCTACAATTTTCTCATAAAAAATGAAAAGATGTTATAAAAGAACTGTTCATTATTAATTTGTTTTCAGTTCAAGTAAAAATTTAATTCATCCTTAAAAAAATTGAAACAACTGTAGCTCTTATAATTTGTAAGATTACACATTATTAAGTATTATAAAACATCTTCTGCGATTTTGAGTGTAACTGTAACGTGATATTTTAATGGAGTCTTCAATTTTAGCACTATATTTCAACCGAAATGTATAAAGCTTCAAGTTCAGAGAAAATAACGTCAAAATTTTCATAAAAGCTACTTCAAAAAAATAATATAAAATTTGTACATATCTCTAAATCATTACCGATTTAAATTAAATTAAAATATTAAGAAAATACAATAAAATAAAAAAACATATACCTCTTATATTTAATAAAACAAAAAAACTATGGAAATTCCAATACATTGTTATTGATTTTTTTAATATTATCTGTTGATGTCTTATATTGATGATATTTTACGAATTTTAACTTTTTTTTTAATTATTGATGCTTCTGTTATAATTTTTTAAATATTTTTTTAAGTTCAATAGTTTTATGATGTTTGTTTTTCATTTCAATTATCAAAATTACATTTATAGTGAAGAGCTTAATATTTTTCTATGATTTACTCAATTTTAATGCGGCAAACTTTAAAATTTGTTTCAATGAAGTCTTTTTCTAATAACAACTAGTATTTGAATGATACCAAAATTTGAATACTGACGTAATTCACTTAAAAAGGATCCATGTAAATAACTTAAGAGTTAAATTTTACAGCAATATTCAAATGTTATTTTAATTTTTGAAAGTTTTCTGTTAATACTAGGTACAAAATTCATTACTTTATTTTTGAGAATATCTAACGTGTGTTTATGATGCGTTTAGGAATATCTATTTTTATACTTCTAGCTTTTCACACCTACACAAATCGGAACAAAAATTATGCTATATAGAAGCCTCTATAATCGTATAAATGCAATTACGAAGTAAATAAATAAAGTTTCTCTTTTAGCAAATCATTTATCTTTGCAGGCTAAAAAAAATGAATTTTTTAAATACCACTTTTATTTTTAAGCAATTTTCAAATTTGAATAATTGTTGAACCTTAAAATAATTGAAATGTGAACTTATTAAAAATTGTTTTAAAAGTTACAATGCTCAAACTGCACATACAGATTAATTATAATCGAAAACATAAGGTTCATTTCTTAATTAAAAATAGAAAACATGATTCTTACTTATTATTTTATTTAACACCCTAAAAATAACACTTTAAACTTATAGTCCGAAGATGGCTTTAAAAAAATTTATTTTGAAATGCAAGGAAAATTTTTAGAAATTTTGAAAGAGTTTGAAAAATAAATATAAGAACCAGACAGCTAGAAGATTAGTTTGTTGTCAAAAACGTCGAAGTATCGACTTAAAATGATCTTTTAATGCTAAGTTTTATAACGGAGGACAAGAACAACTATTACAAAAATCGAAACGCCTCAAAAACCTCAGATGAAAACCTTACAACCAAATCTATAATTCTGGGCCTAAGTGGCACCAGAAAAGACTGAACATATACAGATTGCATGTCTGTATTCATGAATTGCATATTTCTATGCATGGAAAAGAGCAGTTCTAATCTGTTGCAGATTCATAGCTTACGTTTCATTAAGCATAGTCCAAAACATCAGAATGGTAAGTGACGGTAAACTATTTAACAATGGGGTACAAGTAAGGAGGTAAAATGATAACTTTTTTACAGAAACTGCTTTTACATTCTCTTAAAACAGCTATAAATTGACCTTTAGAGTAGACGTGGCTAACACGTCGACCGCAAAAGCTTTAAAGCAGCCTGCTAAGCTCAAATTAAGAAATTTGCTTCACTTAAATTTTATCTTTGAAAACGTAAGTATACTTGAAATTATAACAACACTTTTAAATATGATCTTAATCTAGACCTCAATGTTTAAGTTAGATATTTGTGACCAATCAAATCATTTTTTTTAAACGAACAACAGTTTACGGCATGCTTATAGTCGCCTGTGAACTACTTTTTATTGAATAAGTCGTCCTTAAGGATTAAAAGTTTGACCATCCCTGCTTTAGAAGCTATACAATACAATAAAGTCTTATTGATAAATTTCATAAGAGTAAAAAATTAATAGGAATCAAAGAAAACGAATTTTTTTGTTTTTAAGCTCTTCTGAGCTTCCTTTAGCCTAATGCCAGTATTCTAGTTGTTGAGCTTTTACCTCAGCTTTTTCAGATCTTACAATTTGATAAATAAAACTTTTTAAAGGAACTTTCTATAGCAATTGTCTCCCGATAAAAGGGACTTAAACCCTGGAAAAACTATTATGTTTATTTTATTATTTGCTTAAAACAAAATTCTTATTTTTTATTAGAAGTTAGTTTTAACTATTTTTTTTTTAAAATAAACTAATTGTTTTGATTTATTTGTTGAAATGTACCTAATTTTAATTTAGTATGGAAACACAACAATCGTATTACTGATTCCATAAATAAATTAAGACAAAACCCAAAACTTTTTACGCTTTTTAACCATTGTCCGGTCTTCAATTTAAAGTAATTAATAATTATGGGTTCTCGTTATATGTATAAATATATATATGTGTGTGTGTGTATTGCCTGCATTGCGGTTATACACTAAAAACTTTTTATCTTTTTTTTTCTCTATTAAATACATAAATTTCAAAAATACAATCAATGATTCATCACAATATAAATTTGAAAAGTGAAAAGAAAAACATTCCAAAGAAAGGAACTTCGAATGAATTATTAACGGATTTATTTGTTTTTAATTCGTTTCTGAACTCAAGCAGCTTCACGAGCCAAAAAATAACGATCGAATAAAAATGTTAATAATTGCTATTAGACTAATAATAATAATAATAATAATAACGGTGCATAATTAAAATTAAATTTCAGATCGCTCTGTAGAAATTGATATTAATAATGTTAATAAAATTTCAAGACGATACATATTTTAATTTTGCTGTTGTGTTTTGCACAGTGTTCAAAATTGCGTACATTAATCATAATAATGTCACAAAAATTCTCTTGCCATTTAAGAGGAAAAAGAATTTCATTTTGGGACCTGCTCCATTTAATTACCGAGCATAGAACATATTTTTGTAAATTTCACACGTATCTGTTCCTTTTATCAATGAGATATGTGCAATTTACAAATAAAAAGTGCAAAAAATCGATACTGGGGCTTTAGTGGACATTTTAATGACTTATTATTCCCGATAGTTTAATTCGTTTTCATTTGTGCGAAAATTCGGAAATTTTCCAATCGAAAGTGAAAAATTGATTGATTGTTATTAGTAAAGCGTAAAGGTAGAGCAATTGATAATTTTCTTTGCGCGTTTTTCATTTTAAAATTGATAAGATCACTTTAATGAGAAAAGCTCTTCGAAAGCGGAAAATTTGTGGCACATCAAAGACGCTTAATTGCAATTGTCGTACTCATGTTTCCCGATTAATGAGTACATGCGACAGAGCTGTGCAACTTATTGAATTATATTTCGGATGTTTAATTAAAATTCACGCTACTAATTGGTGTCCACTTATTTGAGCTCAACTCAATTCTAGTCGAATTGCGGCATTATGTAATCTCGTATAGATTAGCATAGCCGGAAAACGGTTTAACTAAAAATTGCTTGTACGATATTTTATTACTCCGATAAAAATTACTGCTTAAAATAAGAAGAAAAATACTTATTTTCAGAGTACGATTTTCCACTATATACGACAACTATTTTTACTTCTTAAATTTAGTAGACCTAAACTCTTAAAATTTTCTTCTTAAAAGCAGTAATTTTTTTCCCCAATATAAATATTTTATTTTCTTAATTTAGGTAATTGTTTTCTTTTATAAACAAGTAAATGTTCTTCTCAAAACGACGATATTATTCAACATGTAAAATAATATTTATTGCATATTATTGCTTAAAGTTTCCGGTAGTTAGTTTTAGTTGTTAATTTTTTAATTGGTTTTTAAAAATAGAGTAACAAAAAAGTAACAAATGCCAATGTGCTAATAAAAAAATAAATGTGTAAATAAAAAAAATTGCATCTAAATTTATAAAAAAATATCTTAAGAATGGTTGTTGCTACAGATCACGAAGATTGAAAAAGCATTTCCGTATCTTTCTCTTTAAAATTTGATGGTGTTATTTTATTTTTCCTATAAGTGATCAGTGTTGCCATTTTGGTACAAAATTTTTTATTTCATTTCGGGTAACCATTTAATAAAATTGACAAAATAATTTTCTGTTATAATTATTTCTTTTGGAAATGTCGACGAAAAAAATTTTAAGGAACAAAAAAGATTTTTCGTTTGCAGAGGGTTTTGTCAAAAGATACCACCACTTTTGTTTAAATTTGTACTAACAAACGAAGATAATTTAAAGGAATTTTGCCACATGCTGATCTCGGTAATCTGTTTTCACAACGATTCACTAAGTATTTTTTGAAATTGTTCGAATTCGAAACTGTTTTACATACCCAATACAGGGAATTAAATTCGTTGTTTTAAAACAGTTTTTAATTTATAATATTTATTAATATATCATTTGGAATCAAATTGAAACATTTAAAGCATATTTTTATATTCACTAATTTGATAAAAAATTATTAAGAATAAAACTAAAGCATTGAAGCAAAATTACTAATGTAAACTTTTTTTCTTCTTAAAATAAAAAACTAATATTCTTATATTTCTAATAGAAGAAATAAGTCCCAAATATAAAACTAAAAATCCCATATAGTTAAAATGACGGAGTATGAAAATAATACATCTGTAATACAGCATAAACTTTATAGAATACTTCTATAATACACATTGAATATAAAAGATGTTTTACTAATGCATACTGAAATCATACTGGATTATATACAAAATGTGTCGTAAAATTTTTAAATTTTACTTGAATAAAACATCTAGGTACTCGTATAGCACAAATTACAAAATTTATATTGACGAGATAGGTGGTATGAGACAGTTTTAGTCAAATTTTAGTATTTGCCCTAAGCCAGGGGTGGGCAAAAGGCAGCCCGCGGGCCAGATACGGCTTTTTTTTAATTTATCTGGCTAGTTGAAAAGTCCACATGCATTTTTTTGATATATCTTATGCGATTTTATTAAAATCAAAATTTTACTATTACCCTTATTTATCAATAATAGCCAAATAAATTTACCAAAATGCTTTAAAATGATACTTATAGTGTTTTTATCAAAAAATTATTGAGCAGGGTAAAAATCTACCCAAACATTTTCGTACGCACAGCGTACGAAGTGAAGTTTTCCGGCCTGAAAGAAGTTTTGAAAAGGCCATTTTGGCTCGCATTTAAAATTATTTGCCCACCACTTCTCTAAGATTAAGATAAAATAGCGCTAAAACATTAACTTTTTCATTGTTAGTTTACAAATATTTTAGTTCTGTTTTAGAGTACTTTTTGCCTATTTTCAGCAAAAAAAAAAGTATTTTTGTACTATATAGATTAACAAATTCTTATATTTCTTTGTAATAATAAATAAACGAAATTTTCTCCACAAAAAAATACAAATTTTTTTCTTGAATATAAAACTGGTTTTTTTTAAAATTTTCTTTAAAAAAGTATGGAATACATTCATTTTTCCAGAGAAAATCCAGTTAAACTACATATGAATTAAATAGTTTGTTTTTTTGTGAAATACATCTGTAATATTTTTGAATTTCGAAATTTCTATCACTTAGAAATCATATATACACATGAATAAAAATTTCTACTCGTTTTTAAGTTGATATCTATTTTAAATTAGAACAAGTAGAGTTAAATTACTAAAAAAAAGTAATATGAATATACTTATTTTTTGCTATATAAGCATACAAATTTTAATTTCCAGTATATTCTTACTAAATTTTTAGATATTTTCTTATAAGAACAAAATTTTTTATACTAGTCATATCTAAGTAGAAATTTTTACCCGTGTACAATTTTGTCTATGCTGCATACGTAATTTAAGGGTAATTTTTATTGTTTTTAAAGTATTATTTTAAGAGTTAAATTTTTACTGGCATTAAAGAGAAAAGTTTATTGTATTTTCAATTATAAATTTTAAAAGAAAAAAATACTTGTTTCAAGTATTATTTTTTTCTAAAATTAAGTAGTTTCTTTACGAGTATCCCTTATTTGTTGCTTACTGAAATCTAAGTTACAATTAAGGGTAAGGAAAATTAATTTTTGTGCATGAAATCTCGAAAAGCTCAACATTCAGAAAACGTTTTTGTCTGACAGCAAGAAATCTTTTGCGATTTTCTCGCTTCCTGCTTGGAAATTTGGTGCTTTTGTCATGCATACATTGTTGATTACTGTTCGTTTTTCATCAGGCGATCAACTTAATTAATTTAATTAAAATTTGCTAAGTTTCCTTTTATGTACTTTTTCAATTTTCTCGAACAATCAGTATGAACGAATATGCCGAACAGATTTCCGGGACGTCAATCAGTTAATTAGGCAAGAATAGGAACAGCTAAGGTGAAAAGCAGGAAATTAATTTCATGCTTTAATTAATTTTTAAGAAGTCCGGTAAAACTTCGCTCAATTACGAGCAAAAGTAAAATCGATCGATCAACTCCATGCTCAATTTTCACAAATTGTTTCGTTTTCCTTGCCAAATGATTGACATCGCAAAATACCAACTGATTACGAAACAAAAAAGTTCAGTTTGTGTAAAATTCGGAAATACTGAACGATAAGCCGAATGAAAAATGATCGAAAATTAATCGTGAAAGATTTGTTTTTAGAGTTTTCCGTTTTCGAGCAAAACCTTAGGATAATAGAAGTAATTTTATGTTAAAATTAAGCTATTCATTTTCTTCAAACAAAATCATTGTATCAGAGTAATTGCAAAATAAACTTTTATTAAACTATCTTTGCAGAAATTTCGAAAAATTAATTAATACTTTAAATGATTTAAAGAACAAACTGTTGTAGCAATAACATCTTTTATTTTCACTATTTCTTTATTGTAGGATTCGTATAGTGTAGGATTAGTGTAGATTAATTTCAGTGTAGTGTAGAGTTTTGTAATGAAAAACTTATATTACATCATTTGAATTTTCAAGCACAAAATCCTTTCGAAAATATAACTCTGAACAGAAGAGTTATTACGTCTCAGCTACTCAAAATAACTCAACTTCTATATTTTGTGCAAGGCTAAGTAAGTTTAACAAAATAACTTACTAATCTCCTCCAAAATTACAATAGTTATTATTACATTAGAAAAATCTGTTAAAATTGAGCTTTAAATACGTTTTACAAAATTACTTAAAAAAT
>AGDA01005818.1:0-12286 GCA_000281935.1 Mengenilla moldrzyki | reverse complement strand
AAATTAAATAATGGATTTTGAATTATCACAAAATGCTTATAGTTTCAATATTGAAAGTACGAATACATTTGCTACATTTATATGTTATAAAAATTTTTAGTTTATTTATACAAATTTAATTTAAATTTAAATTGTGAGAAAAAAATGTTAAAAACCTTTAGAAAATAAATATTTTTTGTTTGTATAATTTTGTTCTTGTCAATTTCTCTTTATAGACAAAGTTTTTTTTTGATGATTAAAATTACTCGTTTAGTAAGGACATTTAGAAGATTTATTTAAATGTACTCATGAAATTAGAAAAAAAATTGAAAATTTTATAATATAGCATAAAATTTAAAACACGTTTTTTTTAAAATTTCAAGTAAAAAAATCATTAAATTAAAAAAGTGTATAAAGGTTTTTTATAGATCTCACCAATGTGCATAACTTTTATTAAGGTCATTTTTCAAAAAAGTCATCCCCTCTCGAGTTAAACGAATTTGTATGTTTTGCTAGTACTCACTTTCAACCCCCATATTTCATCCCCAAGTGCATTATCGCACGAATAAGGTATGTTGTCTTTTATACAAAGACAATTGAAACCGAATGAAAGTATTTTTAAAAAAATCGGCGTCTGACAAGTTGGTATGTTTCTTTGTAAGTATCTTTTGATACTAAAATGTCCTTTGAACTAATTACAGACGACCATATACATTCAACATGTAGTCTTCTTTTCTCAATTACATTTTTGTCTCAGATTTAAAGCCTAATGTAAGGCTATGACTTTATTTATTTTACTTTATTTACTAATTAATTTACGCGACTGTATTTTACATATAATATTATATGATTTATAAAATGAACGTGCTGAAAATGTATTGTGCTCCAGGCACGAGTTAACTTCGCTACACCACTGTTATGATCAAGAGAGGTGTTTAATTACAATTACAGATTCAAATATTACTAAGAAAGAACTGATGGCCAATAAAATAATAAAACAAAAAACTTTTGAATTTAACTTATATAAAATGAAAGTGATTTGTATTTAAGAAATTTTGAAAAGTATAATCCTGGTAATATATAAGACGTAAATGTAGCTGTTTAAACATATCTTTTAACTGTTTGCGTACTATTAGCCACTTTCGTGCTTTTCCTTTTTTTGCTTTGAAGAGCCAAAACATTTTTATTATTTCTAAGAATAAATTTATATAATAATATAACGACTAATAGTAACTAAAATTATGATCTCTAGTTTTAGTCATAGGTGATATTAAAAAACAAGAAAAGAAAGCAACCAGAAAAATCATTAAACTGGAAACTTACTATCCATATTCCGCTTACCTCATTATTTATAAGTCAAATAGCCTGTTTTAACGCTGTTTCGCATTGCGCTCTACTTTGATAGATTGATTTTACGCGTTGAACGGGTTCTTAATATTGTTTATTCAATTACAGTTATGTCATCATCTTCTAAACATGACAGAGCTTATTTTCGGAGGATGTCTTGTTTTTGGAAAAACACGGTAGGTAAAATGTAACGAAACCCCAAAAACCGGTGAGAAGTTTTTATCTCAAAAAGCTACCACTATCCCATCTGAGTGATGGTACATATTGAATTATGACAGAAAATGTGAAGTTCCCGAAAAGAAAATTTAGGGGCAAATATATAATAAAAGATGTGAAAAATAAAAAAATTACATAACTCGTAGCGAAAAAAGTAGAAATTTTCTTCATTCCCCCATATTATGAGGGTCCTTTGTGAAATCTATTGCAACATATTTGATTCTATTTGCATTTGTAAACAAAATGTACGAAAAAAAGCAAAAAATACAGGTTTCTCCCCCTTCCTCTAAAATGATAAATGGCACATAGGTTACAGACTAAAAACTTTAAAACCCTTTTCAAAATACATCTTTTTTATTTGTCATTTTTTTAAAAAATACTTAGTTTCCGAGTTATTAACTAGAATATTTTGCTATGGTTCACTTTCAACCTCATAACTTCAGCCTCTATGAGATATTCATGTATAAAAAATATTTTGCAGCTTCGGAAGGTAGTCTCTATCGATTGAGAGTAGTTCGATCAAAATCTGAAGAATTGGAAACGTTTCCTTGTAAGTAGAAATTTTTGTCCATGAATCTTACTTCCGACACTTTACATATTTTTTAGATGAAAATTAACACTCCATAATTCCAATTTACATTTATACCTTCGTTCTGAATTTATAGCTTTGTATTTTGATGTATCATAAATTTTATTACGTATTGTATAGTCATTTTAGTTTAATTCGGTGCGATTTTATTTAAATCGGTTGATAATTTTAGAGGCCCCAGTTTTAATAGTTTTTCAGGTTTCCACAATGCTAGTAAAGGCGGCAAATTTAATTTTAAATATGAACAATATTTTCGCGCTTTTTGAAATCAATGTTTTGGTTTTTTATCTACTTTCTTCGTATTGTTGTGCTTGCAGTATAAAAAAAATTATATTAATCGAAAAAAATCAAAAGTTCGACGTTTACTTAAATAATTTATAAATTTTATATTAAAAATGATGAAATTGGAGCGAAAAAAGCAATATCGACAGTACCATTGTTGGCCAAGTTGGCGAAATTTGAAAAAGGCGCGCCGAAGAAAGATCAACGTCAATTTCGAACGACGACATTTTCGTATTTGAATACTTCGCGTGTGGCGCGTTCTGATCGATTTCTGAGCATTTGTATCGTTTTTCGACATCGAATCCTGTAAAACTGACTCGGTTAATCGATAGAAAACGGTATTTAAGCCGCCGGTTGTGATACGAAATCGTATTTAACGAAAATTGCCGCATTTCGGTGTGCACGTTTTCACAATCGAAAAACGTGAATTTTGCCGTCTGCTGTATGAAAATGACATCGGAAACGAACGCAATGCAGTGCCGTTTTTGCCGTGAATTGAAGGATTTCACCGCCTCTATTATAGAGAACGACCGTGTGCGGCAAATAATTGAAAGCTTTTTGGCGATCCAAGTAAGCCTTTTTTCAACACTGTCCAAATCGTAAACGGTTTTTTAACGTCCTTAGATTAAATTAACAGCTGCCGCGCCGGCGCTTATTTGTTATCGCTGTTTGTATTTGATGGAAACCGGACTGGAATCGCAACGAAGTTTTTTAGAAGCAGAACATAGTTGGACCAATCATTTCCAAGCATCTGCAAAAGACTTCGAACGCTTCAGTCAACTGAATCGAGCAATACTTGACAGCGGTGCCGGTAATACTTCAACTATATTTTAAAATGTGTTTTTTTCATGTTAAAACGATTTCTGTTTTGCGCTGTTTCGATCAAAATACGAAACTCTTGACCAGATTGTATACTTACATACAAAAGCTTAAAATCGTTCATATTTTAGACCTTATTTGTCATAACTTGCTTAGAAAAATATATGTTATATTACACTTGTTTCAAAAGCGAACAGATCACTGATCGCTCACTTTTGTTTTTTTACTTTTTACTCTCCCTTTAATATCAGTACCATATATACATTTTATTTACTTTCATAAGCTTATTTATTAAGAGGTATGGAAGAAAAGAATATTCATTCATTGTTAAAAAATTTAGCAACTAAGCGATTAGTGATCTGTTTACTTTTGAAAGAAGTCTATTATAATACTGTTTTACCAATGATGTTTCATAGTTACAACATATGTTAATTCTCTGCTTAAAAGCGTGTCTTTATAAAATAATCGATATAATGTCAAAAACATGTTATAGGAATATGTTCGATAAAATGTTATAAATATGTTACCTTAATTTGATCCGGAAAATTTTAAAGACATGTTATCACAATATTATTAGACAAATGATAGATGTTAATATTACACATTTGTCAACATGATAGGTATATGTTTATTAACATTTTCATACTTTTTCACATTTCCTTCCAACAACTCGATAATTATGTATATGTAATTATTAAAAAGTTTGAATAACTTTTAAGTTCAAACAATAAGAATACAAAATGTTGAATAGGAATCTGTTAGATGAATTCAGATGATAACTTTTTTCTAGAAACTAAATGTTTCATTTTAATTATAGAGAGTCCCATTGAAGATCTCGTCACGGCTGTGGTTGACCCGGACAAAGAATTTGAATCGGATGGTGATGGTGAAGATATTGATGAGGTTGATGACGAAATAGCTTTGCATCCACAGCATGAGTATCATGAAACTAATGAAATGGAGTCTGACGACGATCGTGATCAGGAACAGGATCAAGAACAAGAACTGGAGCAAGAGCGAAGCATGAACGATCATGAGTATCGTGATCAAATAACAGAATTAGAGAGTCTGAATATTACACTGTGTCGCTATTGCGATCGTGCGTTCACAGATGGCGAGCGATGTCAAGAGCATGAACGTAACGCACACAATCACAAAGTACCATATGTGTGCGGCGACTGTGATGCTGGCTTTGTGGCGTATGCCGCATACACGGGTCACTTGAAACAAGTGCACGGTGACGAAAAGCCGTTTAAGTGTACCGAATGCCGCAAGTGCTTTGGCCGACGGCCTGAATTACGAAAACACAGCATCGTCCACACTGGCCTTAAACCGTTCAAATGCACGTTTTGCTATAAAGCATTCTCACGAAACACGAATCTCATGAAGCATGTGCGACTCGATCATGGCGATCAGCGGCCATTTGTTTGTGACCGTTGTCCTCGTGGCTTTTCTTCCAAATCAGAGTTAGGTCGCCATATTGCTATGGCTCATGCAACTTCCAGTGTTAGTACTAATGGTTTATGGTCCCCGGTTGCTACTAATATTAAAGTGTCTGACTCTTCTGATTTGGACGATGACGTTGATCCTGATCCGGACCCTGATCCGGATCCGGATCCGGATCCAGAACCACTTCATGATCATGCTTTGTATCCGTCATTGCCAGATCACTTTTACCACATGGGTATGTTTACTTGAAATAATACTTTTTGTGCCATTATAAATTGAGTCAAGTAGTTAGTAATTGAGGAACACACTGGCAATGGTTACTTCTAGTTGTTGAAACATATTTTAAGCTTTTATTTAAACCTTTCTGTAACGGTTTAATTTAAGTTCTATTCGGATAAGCTAAAATTTTTCTTTCGAAATTTTAGTGGACTAGAACTTTTTTTATAGCAAATCTTTAAATCTTATGATATAATTGCAGAACTTCTTTTTAATTAGTTATTATACTCTTTCATATTTTCAATTTTTCCGTATAAAATTAAAAACTGTTTAGTTCATCTTTTTAAAAGATGTTCTAAAAATGTTTCCAACCATATATTTTAATTTCATATGTGAAATCTTAAGTAATATTGATCTTGGTTTCTAACATAATGGGTTCATTGCTTAAATTTGAAAAATTTTATTGATTTTTTTTTTGTGTTTTAAACCAATAGACTACACTTAAGGGAATTAAAATTTAGTTTCTAAAAACTGGACACAAATTTGGACTTCTTATCGTATTTTCGAATAAATAAAAAATGAATTTTTCATTTATAACTGATGTTTATTTCAGCTATGTCGACTGAAGATAATCAGTTTGATACTTTAAGTGGAGAGAGAAAAAAACGAAAGTACGAAATGAAAAACCGCACGGCTCTCAGTCGACATATTTGCGATGTTTGCCATACGAAATTTTCCAGCAAACAAGCACTTCGCTATCATGTCCTTATTCATAAGGGTCAAAAAGCACTTACATGCGACATTTGCAACAAAAAATTTATTCGACGGAAGGATTTCGATCGCCATTTGTATTCGCACAATAGTGAGCGCTTGAGTAACGATTTTATGATGGTCAGTGAAGCAGAAATTTTGATGCAACATGATTGAAATAATTTTTATTACGTTTTTTGATGATCGAGTTACTTAGATATTTTATTCGATACGTTGTTATAATGATTGCGCCTTTCGAGAAATACCAATATTCGACAATTATGAAATAAACGGGGTCTCCATTTTATTATTCTAATTAATTAAATTAAAGTGCTTACAAAATGACGTTTAATATATAATAGTTTAATGAAAGAGATTTTACTTGCTATCCAAATTTTTATAAATTATAAGTCAAAAATTACTTGCACAATTTCACTTATAATGTATCGAAAATAGATTATTGTTGATTCATTTATGTACGAAATTTCATTTATTTACGGCAAGTTATTCGTTATTAGTTATTAAATTAAAACCAATTGCATTAAGTCATGTTCTTTTTTACCAGAAAATAAGTTAAATAATGTAACATTTAGTTCCTGATTTTTTTAAATCCATTTTTTAATAAATTTTAAAAAACTTTTAAAAAACAGTTTTACAAAGTATACATAAGCAAAATCATGTAGCACTTTTTTTAAATATAAATAAATGATCATTCTTTAGAAAATTCTTTTTTTACCAAAAAATTTGGATACAAAAAAAATTTAATTTATCGAATATTTGTTTCAAATAAGATACTGAAAAAATGGCGTAAACTGAGAGCAAATGGAACGTTCGTTGTTTGTAACAAAAAATGTTTAAAAAATAGATTTCATTTTAAATCAACAAAAAGATAACTTAAATTTTCTTTCTTGTCATTTTTTTTTTTTTTGGAAACCTTCATGTTAAATAAGCAAACCATTTTTCTTACTATATTATAAAAATTATCGTTGTTTTTTTTTTTAAAAAAAATATGCCCGTTCTACTATTTGACACTGTAAAATATTTTATTTTTTGTTCTGTTTGAAGATTATATTTCAGTTTTTTCATATAAAGATTTGTTTTTCTACCAATACTTTCTATATTCGATTAAAAAACTATTATTTTTTAAGCTCTTCAAAAGCTTTAAATTTTTTGCTTTTAATTACTTTCAAGCATTCTACTTTTTAGCCTCTATAACTGCAAATTTTCTAAAAATAATACCAGCGTACCATTGTGACAATTATCTTTAAATGTTTGATTATACCCAGTGTGCCAAAACATGTTTATAAAAGTTTTTTTTTATGTTCCATTGATGTTGCAAATATGTTATTTCTAATGTTTTGAAGCATGTTAATTTCCTAGTTGCGAAACACTTTTACAAAAGTTTTTTTTTATCCAATGTTGAAACAGTTTTCTGTAACATGTTTATAAAAGTTTTTTTTCATGTTGCAGTGGTGTTGCAAATGTGTTATGCCTAATGTTTTGAATCATGTTAACTTTCTAGCTACAAAAAATATTACAACAGTTTTTTGTAATATATTTTTAAATGCTATTTCATATTGTAACATGTTAATTTTTTTTTAAATTACTTATAGCTAACTAACTGCACATAAATATAATTTTTAAATCAGATTATTTAGCAATATCCAATATAAATTTTTAATATTATATTAATATTGTTATAATACTCTTCACTTATTACATTCTATAATAAAATTAAAGCTGATCTGTATCGAATTACGTATTTTAATATTCGAACGTTATATTTTAATTTTATTCTTTAATAAACTTCAAAACGTATTTTTTACTTTTAATTTTTAAATGTTTATTTTAATGCTTTAAAACAAATGTTGAAAAAATTTTGAAACAACGTTATAAAAACATGTTGATTTAACATAAAAATAACATTAATAACATGTTTCAAAAAAATGTTAAAAAAGTTTTGAAACAATGTTTAAAAAACATTTGAAAAAACTTTTTTTTTGATATTATTGTAACATATAAAACATGTCACAAAACATTGTTAGAAAACTTTTATGTAACATTAATTTGTTTATAAATATGTTGTGGCACACAGGGTAAACTGCATGAAAACCCCTTACTACTTTTATGCAATAAGAAAATGGATTTTTAACTTTATATTCATTCAAATGAATTTATCTAAGCAATAACTACAGTGTCAAAGAATTTGCTTAAGCTAAATAAATCAAAGTAACAATTTAATTAACATTCTTAGATTCTGAATACTTCAAGACAAATAGATTTTTGCTCAGTTCAATTTGAATGTTTTTTTATATCAATAACTTTAGAAGGGGCTTAAGTTTTCTAACAAAAAAAATATTTTAGAGAACATGAAAAATGATTTTCTCGATTAGTTAGAAGTAATTGTCTGAAAAAATATTAATTGATTGGTTCCTAAATTTTCCATCACCTAAATTTAATCAATTCAAATTTTTCTGGCTATATAACTGACCTACTTTAAACGATTATTTCTTAGAGAAAATGTCTGTAATTAAAAACAACTGCTGTTAAATTTTAAGGGTTTTCAAATTTTAATTTGCTCAATATTAAAAATAATTTAAAACTATTTTATCATCAAAAAACGATAAAAATATTAATTGAAAAAAGTATTTCAACGAATTTGTATTTATAGTATTCTTTCTTTTTATGTTTTTTATACTATTTAATTTTACACATATGTATAAATATATTTAACTAAATAATATATTAATGTTGTTTTAATTAAATAAGCCAAAAGGTCGTTCGATGTTCACTAATTAATATTACCAAATAGCAAGTATAATATTTTGTCGCTTAGGTGGCTCTTATTTTCTCATAAAATCAATCGAATTAACACAAGCAAATATCTTAAGTAAAGTTGTGAGTCGAAAATATATTTTATTTACTTAATTTTTAGTGTTGGTAGCTAGATTTACCATAATTAATCTTTTCAAAACACGAAAGCTTAAAGCTTATGTAGTTCAGGTATTTTATGAATGTCTGAAAACATTTGTACGATGTTAAATCAACCACAGATTATCCAGATCGGCAAAGAAAAAAAATTTTCCAAATTCCCTTCGTTTTTATGTTGGTAGAAATTTAAACAAAAGTGATGGAATCACTTGACAGAACGCTCCGCAATGTTACCAAAAACTTATTTGTTTTTTATAATATTAATTTGATAGAAAGTGCAGAATAAATAAATATAACAAAAATTTTCTTCGTTAACGATTTTTTTCGAATTTTTTAATGTTTATTCGATGTGAAATAGAGATATTTATAAAAAAATGTATATTAAACAACGATGCCGATCATTTACAAAAAAAATACAGCAGTATCATTAAGTTTTAAAAAGAAAAATAAGGATACGCTTTGTCGATCTGGATATGCATTTTTATGTATAAAAGAACTATAAATCATCATATGACATTTTTTTAAGACGTTGCAATATGACATCCTACGATGTTGTAAGAGTCTTATTAGGATGTCGCATTATGATATATTTTGGGGTAATTTTAATCGAATAAATTTTCACCTTAATTTAGATTTTTTCGTCCATTTTATTTGCACTCCCGGAATCTTGTATAAAATTGCAAATTTTGTTAAGATAATTTAGTGTGTAAAAAAGGTCGCAAGTCTTTAACTTCTCTCAGTTGAAAAAAGTTATTTGTCAGTTTCAAAATAAGTACCTGTGCGGAGTACTTATAGGTGTTTTCAAAAATATACTTTCAGTGCGTCATAGATACTCAAAATTACACAACTTCTATGTTTTATGCAAGTTCGAATAAGTTTTCCAAAAGATCTTACTAACCCAACTATCTATTGAGTATATTTTTGAAAACACATGAGTACTTTATTTTAAATTATACTCTAAAACCATCGTCTTAGATTCTATATGATGAACATGTATAGTACAATCAATGTTATAAAAATGTACAACTGAAGCTCGAATAACCCAGTAGTCGCCATTCGTCTCTAGCGCACTGACGTACCCGAGTACAAGTCTAGCCCGGCACTAACGGTTATTCCCACTTTTCCCAGTGGACACAAAAAACATTTACCACCTTGAAAGGAGTACTGAGTGCCATGCTCTTTATAGATTTCCTCCGATTTAAGAATTATAGCCAGTGGGTTGATTATAATTCATAAAAAATATGTAATATTTTCTTTAATATTGGGCAAGTCTTTGTTTGTAATCCCTATCATTGCATCCAAAAAATAGTAACTTAGTATTCCATATTAATATTAAAAATCTTATTGAAAGTGAATCTCAAATATTAATTAGACAGGAGACTTCGTTTTCGGTTGACAAGGAGTCATTTAATGAAGACGAGTGCAATTTTTCATCACACGTGGCTAAAATTTTGCTTTAAATTGTAAATTTGGTCTGTAATTTAATGCTTTGTGTTTGTGTTAAATCTGTGAGGTAACCGGTAAAGGAGAAAAAAACGTGCTCTTCGTTATAAGAAATTTCCGAATGCTGTGAACAATAATCCTAAACGTCATTCAGAAGCCCAAGAAATGGAATAAGTAGCGTAATATTCAAGGATTTTCTCGGACATTACATATCGCGCAGTTAGAATTTCTTAAAACATTTTAAAGATTCCCGATTCGAAATGCTTTATCGAATTGATACAAATGTGGAAAAGGTATGTTTAATAATGAAAGAATGTGTTTAAGAGTCACGGTACTATAGGGTCGAGGTCTTTATGCGAATAGTGACATCGAAAATGACCGTGTAATTTTGACGGAAGAACCGTTGGTTAGCTGTCAGTATGCCTGGAATGCTGACTGTAAGTACAGTGCATGTGACCACTGCATGCGACCACTTGAATCAGCTGAGCAAAATGTACGTCGTTTACTCAACGATGAGACGTTTGTCTTACCGTATCAGCACATTTGTCCAGCTAATTATATCCCGAGTGTGATTCGCTGCGAATTCTGTTCCGCTCAGTATTGCAGTATGCGGTGCAAACAAGTCGCCTATTCACTGTATCACAAAGTGATTTGTGTCCCTTCAGATCAAGATGGACATCCGCTTCATTTACTCAAATCTGCTTGGAAGTAATTATTTTGATTGTTCCAGCCGTGCAAACCAAAAAACCTCACATTAATATCACTGTTAACTCACAAATTTGAGAAAAAAACATGAATTTTTTCTCACTGTGAGTTCACGGAAAATAATAATTTACTAAAATTGAAGTAAATTTATATTTGAACCGTGAAAACAGAGATTTTCTTCGAGATTATTTATTCGAATGCACTGTGAAAATACGATTTCTCCTGTTTATTTAAAATTAAAGTTTAATATCAAACCTTTTAAAACATCCCTTAAAAACTACAAAAATACAACTAAATATTCATTTAATTTTAGCTAAATTTCAATTCATTGATAGCTTTAAATTCGGGAACAACAAATTTTTAAAAATGTGTTAGTAAATTTAAATCTTCAAAAACTGGTCATTAGGTTTGAATAAACTTTTTTATTTATACTTCGTATAAGCTTTTAAAATCAGTTATTTTTATACCATAAAAGCATAAGCATATAGTCATAAGCAAAAAAATTCATTGTTTTTTTTGCTAATTTATTTCCATTCTAACTACTTTAACATCCTTCTACTTAATGTGTATCACCGGCAATTCATAGATAATCTATTCATCTGACAGCTTAAACTACCACTGGTACATACGGAAACGAAAAATACAGTAAAAACAAATAAGTGCCGACAGACGAATAATCAACGAAAAAATTAAGCCTGGTAGAACGTGTTAATAACTAACAAGGAAACATATCAACTTGTCAGACGCCGATTTTTTTAAAAATACTTTCATTCAGTTTCAGTTGTCTTTGAATAAAAGACAACATACCCCATTCGTGCGATAATGCACTTGGGGATGAAATATGGGGGTTGAAAGTGAGTACTAGCAAAAGATACAAATTCGTTTAACTCGAGAGGAAATGACTTTTTTGAAAAATGACCTTAATAAAAGTTACGTATATTGGTAAAATCTATAAAAAATCTTTTTACACTTTTTTAATTCAATGATTTTTTTACTCGAAATTTTAAAAAAAACGTATTTTTTTCGGTTTTTTGCTTTTTTTTTCAAATCTAAGAGCGAACTTTTTTTAATTTTTTATACTTTATGTTGTATTTATTATGTCTTATACAAATTTAAAACTAAATTATTTTTATTCCGCACCGTGGCGCTGTAATTGAAAATTAGTTATTTTTGGTTTTAGCCCTTATTTTCTATTTATAAAACAATTTTTCCATTTGAAAAGTTATTTAAATTAATTATTTTCTAATTTCTCTTAAGGCCAAGGGGGTTAGTGTAGTTTTTATGGGTTTTAAATTTTATGCTACATAATATAATTTTCAATTTTTTTTCTCATTTCATGAATATATTGAAATAAATCTTCTAAATGTCCTTACTAAACGAGTAACTTTAAATCATCAAAAAAATCTTTGTTTACAAAAAGAAATTGACAGGAACAAAATATATAAACAAAAAATATTTATTTTCTAAACGTTTTTAACTTTTTTTTTCTCACAATTTAAATTTTAATTAAATGTGTATAAATGAATTATAAATTTTTATAATATATAAATGTAGCAAATG
>AGDA01005815.1:0-10699 GCA_000281935.1 Mengenilla moldrzyki | reverse complement strand
TTCAAAAAGTGTAAAACCCTTGAATTAGTGAATGCAGCCATAATAGAATTAAACAGTCCACGTTTTTTTTCGTCCATGACTACATCAATTATACACTGCACCGGTCGTACACAATACTTATTTTGCATTATAACGATCGTACACTGAAAAAAATTATTTTATAAATTTTCATAAATTTTCTTAAACTTTTATGAGCATTTACACTAAATTTAAGAAAAATTTCATAAAATTTTCAGATGATCTCTAATGAGTATCACAAATTTTATGAAATAAGAATTATAAATTTTATAAAAGTTTTTCATAAGTCGAGTCCAAAAAGTCTGTCCTGTTCGGGACAGAGTTGAAAAGTATTTTTGAAAACTTACTCGGCCTTGTACAAAAACATAGGAGTTGAGTAATTTTACGTATCTATGACGTAAAATTGTCCTGTTCGGGACAGAATTTTTGGACACGACTATAGAATCTACAACTTTTGTTAGTCATTTATAATCGTAAACGTTTACTTCAAATTTAAAAATTTAAATTTAAATTTTTAACGTTACTTTTTGGTGAAAAAATAAATAGTGAAAATCGCAAAGTAACAAGAGAAAATGGAGTGCTTCATTTGTAAAAAAACATGTTACAACTTTAAAAAGTTAAGGGATTATTTAGAAAAAAATCATATTCTCAAATCAATCGATTATTCCAAATGTATTGAATATAACAAAAGTTACCATTCGTTCAAGTGTTTTCAGAAACATACGAAAACTCATTTAACGTTTTGACAGTTCATGAATAAGGCATAATTTTTCCCTAGTTTTGTTTCTATTTAACATTCCTATTTTACTCTTTTACTTTAGGTTAGATCTACTGAATGGGTCACAAAAATCTTTATCTTGGACCGTATGCGGCCCGCAGACCGCGAGTTTGACACTGTTGACGTAAAAGCAGTAATTATGTACAAAAATAAAATATAGATATATATATATATATATATATACATATATAAAATTACGTGTCTCACTTTTCGTGCTGTATTCGATTTGCGCTTGCCCTAAAAAAATAAAGCAATCATAGAGCAAACTAATATGTTTGGGTTGCAAAGCATTTCAGTTGTTCTGTGACAGTTACAAAGTTTTCATAACATTCATATAATTTTATGAAAAATTTCACAACATTTCCTTTAAATATTTTATGATTTTTTTTTCATGAATTTTATGAAAGCCGTTGTGAGTGCCGTTTTTATGAAAATTTTCGTAAAATCTACCATGTTTTTCAGTGTACACTACACAAATCTTACATTAAAGATTTTAAGTATTTTGTTTTAGGAAGAAACCTTTATTCCCTAGTATATTTGATTTAATCATTAACTTTGTACTTAAACTAAATATCTTAAAACTTTACATTAATCAAAAAATCAGACCAAATTATTTTTCATTTGGTTTTGGAGGGTTATTTTGTTCAATTGTTTTTATCTGTATGTTTTAAAGGAAAAAATTCAGTAAATTTCGAAACTGAACTAATTGAAGATCAATAAAGAGCCGACTGAGATTTTCAGAGCGATCAAAACTCTAACCCATTTGCTTCCTATAAGAAACGTGTAAAATTGATTTTCTTATTATGGCCGAAGCAATTTCTGCGACCCGAAAGAAAATTAAATTTTCGACGACTGTAGTAACAATGGCATACTAAGTCGTTAAATTTCATCGTATTCTTTTTATTGCAAAAATCAAAAATGCGAAAAAAAATAATAATAATGATAGTCTTTCGAAATTCCCCGTTCAAAATAAAAAAATATACAGTTCAATAAGTCGAATTCCTTATCAGTACTAAATTAAAAAGGAAAAAAGTCAATTTTTTACAGTGTTTTGTTAAGTCAGATACGTCTTTTCTAAATCTTGATAAAAATTTAAAAATTACCTATGGATTTTTTACTAAGATAAATGGATAAAAATTGACCCGAAGTGTATTCTCGTAAGAATGTTTCAATCGAAATAATTCAAAAGATGCTTAATTTCCATTAAAATGGGTTTACATAGAAATGTTTACATTTTTTCGTTCCAAAACCCATTACGATTCATTAATTTTTCATTTCTTCTGACGAAAATTTCTAAGTTTTTGTCGCTCAAGAAGAAATATTTGCTGAACTGATAACTTTTAATATTTATGAAATGCATACATTATAAAAACATTTTGAAAAATCTCAGCTTTTACATTTTAAATGGCATTATAAAATACATTTATAGTATATTAAGCCTACATTCAAAAGTTCAGTTTTAAGATACTTTTTGTGTAAGGTAAGATAACGATAACGTTTTTATTTCATATTGTATCTGATAAGGAATTATGTAGTATTCCTTATAATATTCCTGTTTTAAAAAATGTCTTAACTGAACACTTTAAATATTAATGTATAGTGTTTGATGTGAGCAGTGGTTAATGGGCTTTAGCACAAGAAAAATTCAAATTCAAATACTCTGAGAATTAAGGCTATACGGATACCATTATTCGAGTCTTGATTACTGCACATATATACAACTTAGCTTGAACTACATACAACAGAAATAATTTTTGAAACATGATCAATCATTTTAGGTCAAATAGACAAGTATATAATTTTAATAAAATATAAAAATGTTTGAGAAATATTAAAAGTAATTTTGCTAAATACAATATAAGACTTAATAAGCTGATGAGCTTATCATAAATTCCAATTATAACTATAGATGATTTAATAAAGAAGCATAGCTATTATTTATTTTAGATACTGTTGTTTTTGAACATATTGGTTTATCTCATTCATTAGACAAAATTAACTTTCTAAATATAATATAACTTTATACCAAACTATTGGATACCTAACGTGTGTTACTACGCTAAAAAAAAAAGAAATACGTTTCGTTTATTTGTTGGAAAAAAATTGTTTACACTACACAGATAAAAATTTCTACTTATTTTTAAGTAGATATCTACTTAACATTGAGGCAAGCAGAGTTATGTTATCAAAAACACATAAGAATATAATAATTTTTTGCTTTATGTGTATACAAATATTAGATGTTTTTTGACGAATCAAATTGTTTCGAATCAATTTCAATTCGAAATTCCACCAATATTTCGCCAAAATGCAAATTAAATTCGAATTGATTTGTTTCATGTTTTGGTGTATCGAATTGAATATCACAAAAGAAGCTTCATTGGGGAAAACAATTCTATTTACAATTTTTAAATACCACAGAGCAAAGATACTTCGAATTTTTTTGGAGCAAAAAATTTTTGCTTAGAAAAAAATCGAACTATATTTCGAATTTTTCGTTGCTGTAACTCTGCCCCCAAATCAAAATTTTGACCGCCAAAAAGAGCAATTTTTAAATTATTTCGAATTATTCAAAATAATTTGGTCTGTCATAAAACGGCTATTATTTACATGTATATTTTAAAAAAGTCTTACATTCTTTTTTATAAGAATAAAACTTTTTACTTAACCTCAAATCTAAATTGAAATTTTTAGCCGTACGCATGTGTGCTTACAGAATTTTTGTACATGATGATCAAAAACTACGCTAAATTTGATGTAAACAAATATTTTGTTACTACTTATGAAGTTTTTGAATAACAAAACCTTCAGATAAAAATAGTAGATTCGTGTTTTTGTGTTGACAGTTTTTATTGTGAAGACATTTCATACCAATATTTTAAACCCCTTCCTTTAATAAACTTTTTGTATGAGAAAAATCGACTTAATAAATTAACCATACGTGTCTAATGCATTGTTTTATCGGTCTAAAATATCTTCTTATTATTGCCTTTTAAATGAAGCAAGTTTTGGGGACATCGGTTGAGCGATTACAAAGCTTAAAAAAAACGTAAGCAAAAATTGTAAATTCACAAATAAGATGAAAATGTTTAATACATTTTAAATAACAAATTTCTAAAAAAACATCAGTTAATAAAAATCAAAAAGACATAACAAATTGTACATTTTGTTATATAAATATAATGAATGATGATGTGAATTCTTATTGTTAATGTTTAATATTAATAGCATTTGTTGAATCTAAATTAAAATTATATTTATTAATATGTAATGAGCAGAAACATTAATTATAAACTCAATTTCGACAAATTCTTTTCATCGTTATTGGAAATACCAAAACACATGTGTAATAATAAAGCGGATGATGAAATGTGACCAAAATCTAATATAGCATCTTCTTAAGTGATAATTATAATATTTAGAGTCATTAACACGAAAAACGAAAAGAATCAAGCGTTGAATCCATACTTAGCATATTTTGATCCACTAATGGGAATTGGAACAATGTTAGTCACATGCTGACACTAAAAAAAGAAATGAACTAAATTTCATGTGAAAAACTGTCAATTTGCAAATTTATCAGCAAATTCCAAGATTTCCGTTCTAGAAACGTGCTATATAAACGATAACCGAAAAGTCGTAGTTGTTAATCGTCATTTACTTGTTTGTTAATCATTTGTAACGCGAATCAAACTTAAAATTGTGAATTTACCACAGAAAAAACAGTAGCAACAAGATCGAGTTGAATCTCCTGATAATCGACGATAACCATATCCTGAAGCATCGGTATCAAGTCGCGAATCATCCTCAGGATTATGAGCGTAATCGTGATCAATTAAAAGTTATTTGTAAATTAATTATAAATTGTTTAAATTTAAACTTTAAATTGTTTTTACATTTTTGACAATATAATTTACAGTTTTTTATAAAAGCAACTTTTTTTACTAAATAATCCTTGGAATTCGAGCATCATTAAGGACCGAACAAGCAAAATCGACAACAAATATCAAAAAGTATAACCTATTTTGGAATTATAACGTCTAAAGTCTTATTTCTTTTAGTAAAGCTGAAATCTTGAATGAGCGGGAAAATGTTATCATTGTGCCTTAGATTTTTTTTAAAACAGTAATTATTATTCCTGTAATGTGATCTCGCAACGAATTTGTATCATGGGTACCATTAGTAATTAAATCGAAACGTTACATTAATGATATTAGTATGATTGGTTAAATTTCGTTTCCGTTATGGTTAGCATTTAAAATCATTTAAAGTTAATAGTAAAACCCTTTTTATGGTCATAGGTAATTTTTTAAATAAAAGTTTTTATTTTTTACAATGGAAATTTAGTGTTAAATGTTTCATAAATTATTGGTAAACATTTGTTAGATTAAAAATCAATTTGTTACGTTAAAAATAACTTTTGTTACATTAAAAATAACTTTTGCTGTATTAAAAATAACATTTTCTACATTATAAATAAATTGTATAATAATAAAATCGATTTTGTTATGTTCAAAATAACTTTTGATACATTAAAAGTAACTTTTATTACATTAAGAATAACTTTTGTTACATAAAAAATAACTTTTATTACATTAGATATAATTTTTGTTACATTAAAAATAGAGATTGACGTTTAAAAACTATTAACACTATTTATTTATTTGATTTAACTTTTGATATTAGTATTGGGATCGTTATTTTTTAATTTATAAAAGTTATTCGGTCGAAAATTTGGAAAATCTTCTGTTAAAAAAAGTCACTTATTATTTATATCTAATAACATTGTTGTAACAAAGTTACCAAATTTCGATAAAAAAGAAATTGACACAATGTCATCTGTTTATATTTTCGGTAAATGTCAGCATGTTATAAATCTGACATTTATCTCAATTGGATTTAGGTTTTTTGAAAGTCATTTAGATTTAACAAAAAAAATATATATATTTATATTAATTATATATATTGAAAAAATTATATATTTTTTTTAATATTAAATAGACGCTGAAATTACTCTATTAAAAATAAGTACTTTACTTACATATATTACGGTAAAAATCATGGTGCTCTTTTCTTAACACATATCAAAACAAGTGTGCAATACATTGAACGAATGTTACACTATGAAGTGAATCGGCGAACTGATAACATTTAACCACAACTTACTAATTTTCAGTGACGTTTACGCGTCGTCGTCGTTATCGGTGCAGCATTATCGTAATCGGAGACGCTTTTCTTTACAAATACGTCTCTGATACAGAAATTTTTTTAGTAATTTCATGTAATGAGATACTGAATATTACATTTCGGAAGCTTAATTATAAAAGTTTGTGAAAATGGACTTTTTGTCTAAATTAATACACTTTAAAAACTTTTCAGTTTTATTTAAAAGTTTTATATGTTCAACTAATCATAATGAGAAAAAATTCTCTTAAAAATAAAGACAGCAAACAGTTTTTCTTTAAATTTGCGAAAAATACTATTAAATTTGACTGAAATCAGTTAAATTATCGTTATCTTAAATATATTTCTTTTTCATTTTTATTAGAAGTGTTGTTGCCTTTTATTTTTAAGAGAATTTTTATTCAGTGCAGTCCATTATATTAATTATTAACCAAAGCATTCTGTGTATTAATAAATTAAAAAAAATTTAAAATAATAACCGTTTTTGATATGTATTACAATACTTACAACAACAAATGAATATTGTTTTTTATTGGAAATTCTCAGATTTTGCTAAAAAAAGCCAATTGAGATATTTACACTAATCTTATGAGTGTTTTTTGTTGTTTTGATGGTAAAAGTGGCAATGGCCGTCGGTATCGGACGAAATTCGATCCTGGGGATATCAGAGCACTATAGTGACATCGTATAGTGTCAAAGTTTCGAATAAATATGAAAATTCCAAATAAAATTTTATCTGTGATAATTGCTTTTATTCTTTGCAAGCCAAAAGTGTTTAAAACATATGTTATGTTGTTGAAACGTTTGTCTAAAAGCATTTTTAAAACAGGAATATAATTTTTCATTATTGGAATTCATATTTTTTTAAAAAATTGTAATTTTAGTACTTAAAAAAAAACATATTAAGCGTAAATATATAAAGATATGCATAGAGTCATTATCGATTTTGACGAAACTAATGTTTTCAATCCTTTTATAACAATGTTTTTCGTGATTATTTTAACTAGGAAATTAAAAATAGTTTTAAATAATTTTTAAAGCATTGAAAACGAGAAAAACTCTGAATGTTAACATTGTTTTAAAGTATTTATGGGTCGCAAGGTTTTTATTAGTGTACTAGCTGGCCACCCGGATTAGCTCGGGTAAACAAAAACAAAAATCGTCTGTGGTGAAGCAAAATTGGAATTAAAAATCATTGTGCTTCCAATGAATTTATGATAATGGGAATTTCTGCATACATGTTTCTAGATATTTTTAAACTAACGGATTACCGTTAACGGTCTACAATTGTGCATTCTTTTTTTTCCAGGTGAATATGTGAGCAGATCTCACTATGTATCAAGCAGTCAAGATAATATAAGTCCATGTAGTGATGTTCAACAAGATCTTGTTTTCAAGACAAAACAAGACGAGGTCTTAAAGTCTTGTCAAATTTTTCTTAAGTGTTGCCAGAGAAACTTTTTAATTTTGTATAAAAATTTTATATTTTTCCTAAAATTTCCCTAATTTCAATACTTTGTTTTAGTGTAACTAATCGTTGGAAAGTGGCTGCTACAGTATTTTAGAAAATAATCTAAAATAAGATGACGGTATTGTTCTCGATATTATTCTTATGCAAAAACATCTGAAAAGAAAAATAGTTGAAAAATAATAAATAGTACTGCAATAAATGTTAGTGCATTTTGTTTGTAATATCACCCTTATACCTATGCATATTTCAAAATCTTAATTTTCAAACTACATCGGGTAGTTTTTAGAGGGTTAAAGGTGAAATATCAAAAAAAATGTAAACTCAATTATTGGCAAATATTTTTTTGCTATTTTGTTTAGAAATGGATTTTAAATACAGAAATTAACTAGAAAATCTTCAATGAAGAAGATAAAAATATAGTTCTTAGAATAAATTTAACTCCTTCTTTTGTAGGGTTTCAGTATTTCTAAAAACTTGAGCCAAGTATGACCAATCTTTACTCTTAGGGTTCATTTATTGTGTGAAATATAGTTTGCGGACGACTATTAATATTTTATAAACCGTTATCCGTTTAAAATGTTGTTTTGATTGATCAGCACACATCTGCTCTCAAAACTAAGGTTAGGAATGCCCCCTTGCTCTTCCTGCCCACACCCGCCCCTTCCCCCGCCTAGCCACCACAAAGGTGCCCGGGACTCAGCGCCCTATAGTTTGAGGTGATTTATTTCTCTGTTCTTGCAGATATCGCACGTGTGTACCTAGGTCCCTTCAAAGAGCCTCTTCGTTTGAGAACGTTGGAAATTGCCACCACAGACGGCGAAACATAAAACGTATTCGAAACGGTAAGCAAGTCTCTTGAGAGCGAAATTCTAACGTGGAAGACTTAAATTTGTATTACTCACTTACAAGTTTGCAAGGTGAAACTGGCAACACTGTGCACCGACGTCATTGGCTGCATACAGAGCAGATAGTTGCAACCGGTTTGCTTCAGTTCAACCGTGATTTTTTTTTGTTCGAAATAGTCTATTAAGCATAATTATTATAGCTTAATTCTGTGTCTATTTTCATATGTATGAGTACATATACGAACACAAATATAGATGCAAAATGAGACAATATTTTTCGAGATCTTGAAAAATTTTGTCTTGAAATTAAGACATTTTTTCTCATCTTGATGAAGCGTTCAAGAAAAGTCAAGAGTTTCGGTTTTGAACTCAAGACAAAATGTATTAAGATGTCGAAAAGTCTTGATTTTATACTTTGTTACCATACACAAATTAACTAATATTTTAGTGACACTTTTGAGGGCAAAAGTTTTAAAAAATTGAAAAATTTATATTCTATTTAAGTTGCTTGTGCCCAATGATTGTAAACAGTATTCAGAGCTCTAAGGGGTGAAATTTAAAGGGTTGAGGTAAAAATCTTGAAAAATTCAGAAAATTGGTTGTGATTTAATTTACTTGTGTCTACCATTTATGAGTAGCACCTAGAATACTAAGGGGTGAAATTTAAGGTATTGTGGATACTGCTCAGGACTCTTAAAGGTAAAATTACGTTTTGGGAGATGAAAATATTAAAAAATTTTAAAAATCGTTTTTAAATAATTTACTTATATTTATTATTTGGATAGCGCTTAAAACTCAAAAGGAAAGAAATTAAGAGGTGGAAATTTTGAAAAATTATAAAAATCTAATATTTGCTAAGCTGTTTATGTCACTTAATTATAAGTAGTACTCAAAAGGATGTTATTTAAAGATTAAGGGTGAAATTTTTTGAAATAAAAAAGGCCGGTTTATTGTTAGAGTTTTTCGTTATTTTAAGTCAAATATTTATTTTATAAAAATATTGCTTCTGATTTAATTTTTATAAAGTTAAGGTAATATTTTAAAAATTTTTATGTTTAAGTGTAAATTTTGCTGAATTAAAAAAAAGTTTTTTGTTTAGTTTTTTTTTTTCATTTTAGTAAAAAATGTGTTTCACAAAAATAATGTTACACGATAACCTTAAAGACTGCAGTTTTTTGTGAAAAGAGTCCTAAGCATTGTTCATAAATGGTAGATATATAACCCAAAATGAAATTGAATTTTTTCGATTTTCACCCCAAACCCCTTAAGTTTTAACCTTTGGAGCTTTTAACATTGTTCACAAATGGTAGACACAAAAAACCCGAATGAAAACAGATTTTTTGAATTTTTTAAAATTTCCACCCTCAACTCTTTAAAAACCACCACTTTAAGCGTTAAGCACTATGTATAGCTAGTGTAACTTACAGTGTATAAGTGATAACGTTGGAAAAAGAAAATGGTAATATAACTATATAAAATAACGAAATTAATTTATAAACTTTTTTTGACAACGCCGTAATTTTAGAATAAAATTTTTCATGTTATTCTTATGTTTCTATAGTGTTATTTGATGTTTTAACACATTCAAAAGTCTTGATTAAGACACAATTTCTTGACTGGTCTTGACAAAACTTCAAGACAAAGCAAGAACATTTAGTCTCATTTTCAAGACAAATTAAGACGAAGATTCTTGTTCGTCAAGAGTCTTGATATTCGCATCTCTAAACACAAAAAGAAAGCACACACATAGGCGCACGCAGAGACTTTTCCAATTTTTCGGAATGAAATATTGTAAGTTTTTGAAATTTTATTAATGAAATTTTATATTTGAAATAAAGTTTTGTTCTCATTAAAGAATATAAAGCATCTATTTGTGTTCCCATTAATCACTCTATAACAATATAAATCATACTCTAAATCAAGCATAGAGAATAAAAAAAAAGCTTTAAATGTATTCACAGTTTTTCGTACTAGCAATGTCAAATTAAACGAACTGATGGAAATGATTTGCATGTTATACGCGTATTGTAGTTTTACGTACTTCGAGCACATTGTTGAAATTTTCTGATCAGTTTATACAAAAGTTTGATTTTTTTCATAATTGGAATTTTCAATTTATAAATAGCATAAAAAACAAATTAATTTTTAAATAAAAATCGCTTTTTAATTAATAAAATATAGTTGTATGAAGTGTAAAATATAATAAAATGTGAAAAATTAATTTGTAAATAAAAACTTCTGACAATTCTTTGGCATATTAATCCTGTTATTTTAACTTTTTTTAAGATAAAGGAACATAGCATTCGTTCAAAGGTTGCCATTTGCTAAAAGACTTTTTCTAATTTTTTTTTTTAGATTGAAGACTTCAGAACAAAAATTCTATAAGGACTTAGATAATTTGTG
>AGDA01005808.1:0-14046 GCA_000281935.1 Mengenilla moldrzyki | reverse complement strand
GAAAGATTAAGGCTAATGAAAATTGAGTGTAATGCAATGTAATAAATATGTGGTTACATCAAGACGATTCCACATGCTATAGAGCCATTGAAACAGTTCAATCTTTGCATCAGACATTTCTTGTTCGCGTTCTAAGTCATTAAAGTGATCAGAATTAGTCTCCTAAGTCAGGGATGAAAAATTGAATTACTTTAACTACACACTAAGTACAATTTTCCCTCAAAATCGAATTAAACAAATGTTCTCTTTCTAAAATAGTTTAATTTTATTAAAATCGTTTGATTTTCTTTCAGACACCTTATGAAGAATTTGAAAAAGACTTTATCAATTTAATCAAGATTGTATGCACTGCTGAAATAGAATCAAAGAATCTGTACGTTAGACGCATAATGGTATTTTGTGCCCGTTTTCTAATGCAGCTGCCTCAACAAGAAATCGAACTTGATTCCTCACAGAGGTCAATAACAAGTACTTTTTCAAATAGTACGGAGACTATGGATAGTGAATTTAGTGAATCTAGAATACATCCGTTAATCGAGACCACTATCGAACTTATTATAAAAGTGATTTTCAGTAATATCCTACACCGAAAAAATATCAATATTTAAAAAGAAAGTTAAAATAATAGTTTTTTTTTCTTTTAGAAAGTGGAAATTTTGATTTATAAATTTTAAAAAAGTTTACTTAAAATTGGCATAAAAATATTTTTTGGTTTAAATTAAAACGAAATATGTAAATTAATTACACCAAAATAAATTGAATTTAATTTTTTTTAATACTGACATAAAAACAAATCTTCGAAAATTTTTTATGCACATTTTATCTGTGTATATTAATCAAAACTTATTAATGTTATAAAATTATTTATCGAACGATTGTCAATAGTTACTATATATATAGCTGTATTTTGGTGGACTAAAGTACTTCGAATCAACTTCGTTTCAAAGTTCGACCCACATTTCACAAAAATGAGGAATAGGCTCTAATCAACTTGCCTTGTATTTTAGCCCATGAAATTGAATATTTCGCACAGAACAAGCTTTATTCTATAAAATAATTCAATTCATAAAATTCAAATGATCGAATAGAATCGAATTTTTTCGAATAAAAAAAAAATTACTTTGATTTTTTATTGCTGTGTCATTACTCCAAAACTAAAATTGTGGTCGCCAAAACAAACAGTTTGCAAATTATATCGAATAATTCATAATAATTTGGTTCACCAAAATACGACTTATATAATATTAGGGGTCTTTCATAAACGTATTATCGATTATAAGTAAAAACTTTTTTCGGTGGTAAGTTGTTAGGGTGAACAAAGTTCTTCGCTTATTGTTGATAAGCAATGCACCAGCAAAGGACTTTGCTCATCCTAACAAAAGTGAAAAGAAAATCGTGAAAATTTAACGCTAAAAAATGTTTATATTTAACAAAATTGTTATTCAAATTTTATTTGTGCTGTATAAATAATATTAAAACAATATTTCAAATTATGCTGCTTATTTTTTAGATAATAATATGTTATAAATTCTAAACTTTCTACAAAAGCTATTTTATTCAGTTAAAATTTAATTTATATAAAAACAATTTTTAGTTTCAAACCTAATCAAATCTTGTTACACCCTATATGATTTATTTTTTTTAAATCACATCATTTTGTCCAGTATATCCAACGTTGTATTTAAAAGCTCATATTTTGTACAGTAATATGTTTTTAAAAAAAGAGCTCAAAAAAAACACTAGTGTTCCACTAAAAACTGGCACTGTTGTGTTCATTCGATCACATAAATTTTAAATTTTTTGTACGACGGGGCCAAACTTTGAATCGAAGGATCCCAAGCAAATCACTGTCAAATAAAACATAGTTTGGCTGTTGGTTGATTTTATTAAATACATGGAACTGTTCGATCGAACCCTTAATTTGCTAAATGTACAAAAACCATTAAACTGCAGAGATAAGGTGTTAACGTGTGTATCAAGCATGGTCTAAAACAGGGGCTCCCAATCTTTTTTTATTCTAAAGCACATTCTAAAATATCGCTAGGGTGGTGGACACCACCTATTTTTAATTGATAAACTACTTCCATAGTTTCTCATTTTTCCATAATTTATTTTCTTATATTCATAATTTGTGAATAAATAATAAATAAAAATGTTTCAAAATTATAAATTATTATTAAAATTTTATATACACACCGGGAAATGTATTTTTCTCTGTTGAATAGTGACGGGCACTATGATTCGTTCCGCAAGCACCGGGTTGAGAACCTCCGGTCTAAAATAATGCATGATAATAAAAATAATTTTAGTTTATTTTTTTCACGATTTGGTTTTTCACATATTTTTGACTGTTTTTAGTTCAGATATTAATTTAGTTCTATTTAGTACGTCGGACAAACTCCACATGCAATTCGACATAATTTGTGTGCATTTTTGAATCAAATTTTTGAATTTTGGCCTCAAACATTCAACATGCCTTTCGAAATCTGTGAAAAAATTGAAAACACGTTTACTGAACGTTTAAAGGTATTACTTTGAAAAAAAATAGTGTCAAATTTTTCAAAAACCAAATATTGTTTATCTATGCAAATTAAAGTTTTTTAATAAGGTGTAAAAAATGAGTCGTTTCAATACGAATTTTTGAAATTAATTTTCTTAATTTTCTAATGGCGAACTTTTGTCCACCTAGTTACACTAGTAAACAAATTTTATCCTTGGTCAACTTTTTTAGATGTAGCATGTCTTTTCTGAAAGTTCAGAGACCAAGTGTATAGCCGAACAAAAAAAGTCTTGAAGTTCTACACATAGTTTGAGAAAGAGATTAAAAGTTTTTTTTTAGTTAAAAACTTTTAACTCTCACTCTCTCTAAAACTAAAGAACATAATTGGCTTAAAAAAATTGACAATGTATGTCTAAATTCGCACAAATTTAATTTAATTTAACTCTTTGAGTCACAAGCAGCGTGATCGTGCTGTTTATTTTCATGTCGAGAAAACCCAGACGTTTCACGCGCTGTATACAACTGACGCTGTGCGTTAGCAAGCAAAGCAAGCGCTATCGCGCTGTTTGGGTTTTTTTCGTGCGTATTTAGAGAAAGCGCTGTCGTGTTGCTTGGGATTTCTCGACAGTGTTTTCGCAAAACCATCTGGACTTAAAGGGTTAATATAGTCTAATATCTTTAACGGTTCAACAGTAAAGCTAGTACAAAAGTTGGAAAAACAAGAAAACTGTTCTTACTGAATTTTAACTAAAAATATTTTCCTTTAAAACTAAAACTAATTAGCGAAAACCAACAATTGAAGGAGAAATTAAGTGAGGTTTTCTCAATATTGGTGGGGAAAAAAAATAATTTCAAAAAGTAATTGCCGAAAAAGAATTTTTTGAAAATGATGTGTGAAAAACAGTGGTAAGGGAAGCACTGTTGTTACATGAACCAAATAATAAAAAAAAATTTAAGGGAATATTTCTTTTTTCTTTTTATTCAAAACCTAAAACATTTTGCTTCTCTTATTTACAGACACTTAAGAAGTAAAATAATAATGTCAAAGAGTGAAAGAACGGGGGTTGAAGGAGCAGTTTCCAAAATTTTCAAAGGTTGCTTTCTTAGAAAAAAAAAATTTATGGGTGGTGAACATATTTTTCAATAAAGTAATACAATGGCATACATGTTGAGAAATGAGCCTTTATAAAAATTTTTTGATTTATTTTTTAAACGTTATATATAAATCGCGTACAACATGATCTTCCTTTAGACCTGACATGAGAAAAAAATCATGCAGTTAGAAATTGGGGATGATATTTTTGAAAGTTATGTTTTTTTCCAAAATTCTATTTCATCTACTCGGTGAACAGCTTTTCGGACTGTAGATGAAGATGAATTTTATGAGAATTTTGAAATTTTTTTTTTTAAAAATTTGAATATTGTCAGCAATAATCACACTTTAGAAATTAGGTATAGAAAATGATACAACTTGGATGAAGAAAAAAACACATAAATAGGGGCTGGGGTGACTTTTTGGAGCTTTAATTTTCATAAAAACTATAATTTATATGTGCAGTAATTAACTTTTTAAATTGGAAAAACGTAAAAATTGCAAATATGAAAATACGGATGATTTTTTGCAATTTGCCATTTTGAAATTCCTACACGGAGAAAACAAATTTCAAAAATAAATAAAATTTTTAGCTTATATATGAGCCTAGGTGAATTTTTTCTTTATTTGAGAAAAAAGTAATCCAAGAAAATATTTTGGTTAGAATCAAGTTACATTTTTCTTTGATTTAGGGAAATGGGCGATAAATTTTTTTTAGTCAGAAATTTTGCTTAATTTAAAATAAAAATAGACTTATAGTAAGGATTTTTTTTGAATTATTTAGTAATTTTTTTTTCGTGTATTCGTGAAAATGGCGATAATTTTTTACGAACAAGAGATTTTAAAATTCTTATATGTCACTTGATCTGAACTTTCAGAAAATATATGCCTCATCTAATGCCTTTAACCAACGGTAAAATTTGTTATTTGACCTCTATTTGATTTGTACGATTACACAATTTTTATTTTTGTTTTCAATTATGAATTATTAATGCTATTTTGTTTTCTTTTTAGAAACTATCAGATATTATATCATTTAAAAAACTTTGAATTTGACACTCTTATTTATATAGATTTTTAATAGTAATATTTTCGAAGGATGTGAAAGCTGATATAAAAATCGAAGCTATTAAAATTTTAGAACGATTTCAAAAATCTGATGATAATGAAAATGACATTATTTGCGAAAAAATGTGTCAGTGTCTTTCCGATAGTAATCCTAAGGTTTGTTTTCTTCTTTTTTGATATTGTATAGTTGAATACGTTGATTTTGAGATAGATATTTTCAAAATCAAAAAAATTTTTACTGTAATTTCATTGAAGCTAATAACTTTTTTCTGTACGGAATTCAAAATATATTTAAAAGCAAAGTTAACATAGTGTCATTTAGTAAAAGCTTAATGAAACTTTAAAAGTTATAATGACTAATGATAAACTATATGCAAGTAATTAACACGTTCAATCCAGTGTATTTATCCGTATCTGCTATTAATTTAAAGCACATTCAAATAAAATTAGAAACATTAGAATACTGAAACTTCACGACACTATACTGAAAATTACAGTCTTTTATAATAAAAGAAAAGTCTTTTATCGTTAAAGAATGACTCTTTAAAATATGGCGGTAAAAAAAATTCTTTAATCACGACTGAATTCAGTCTTTAAACTTTAATCTTTAATAGTTAAAGAATTTTTTAAAACTTAAAATTTTGTTTTTAGTTATTATTAAAAAAATTCTTTATGGCTTAAAGGAATTACCTTTACTCATAAAATAAAAATTCTTTTAAAACTAAAGAAATAATGTTTACTCATTAAAAAAAATTCTTTAATGCCTATAGAAATGATTTGTACTCCCATTCAAGAAAAATTTCTTTAAAATTAAAGAAATGGTTTGTACCTATTAAAACAAATTTTTGAATCTCAAAGAAAGTATTCGTATAAGCTATAATACCAAAATACTTAAAACCTAAAAAAGTGATGTGTACCCTTTGAAAGACCCTGTCAACCAAATGTGAGAATAAAGTGAGGATGATATCACAATGAGGTTAGTATCTGAGGTGAACTTTGAATCACATTGCGATATCAATGTAAGAGTTCTTTGTGAAAGATTTACTGTGATCTCACAGTGAAACCACTGTGTTCTCGCAGTAAAGGTAGAATAATTATTCACAATGATATCACAGTGATGGTGAAGTTCACATTTGTGAGCTCACAGTAATACCACTCTGAGGATAAATGATTTACAGGGCAAAATCTTTTGAAAACTAAAATGATTTTACCCACTTATGAAAGGACAAACCCCTACTCCTCATCTCAGTGTAAAAACGCGGTCTTCGGAGATCTCCTATTTGTAGCTAAAACACCAATTAGCTTTGTTATAGAGGGAGATAACCAGTGATCGTGCAAACTCGTTGCACGTAATAAGTTGAAAAAAATTAGATATGAAAATTGTTTATAAAGTCGTCTAATTGATCTCTAACCCAAGGACATCCCATTAACGAAATTTCGCTAGTTATTGAGCTATCAGTGGTCGACTTATTTTAATAATGACGCGGGAAAAGCGTCACTTCTCCGTTGTTAATTTACTAGCTTGCGCGCAAAATTATCATTTGGCCAGTCATCTAGCTTAAAATCCCATCAAAGGGATGTAATGACATTACGTTGTTTTGGTTATAATTTTTACAAAATTACCCAACCAGAACAAGAGGCTCGGTTCGTCGGTTTTATGGTACAGCAATTGTACCGAAAATCGACCACTAACAATTCAGATCGCTTTTAGTCTCAGAGAAATACTCATCTAAGCCGACTTTTCAGCAAATAAGAATGCCTTTTTATTGATGTCCCTGAGCAACATTATTTCTCAGGGCTGCTGTTTTATCACGAGGAGCAGTTCTCGGCTTTGAATCTAGGCTCGGAATTTCGTGTGGTATATTTGTATTTCATACAGACATGGCTATAAAAATATTTTAGATTTTCGTTTATGTTATTCGTTTATTAGAATCATAAAAATTACACAATAACCGTATTGTGTTAAACGAATTATGTTTATGCAATGAATATTTTACATAAATTATAAGTGATTTATCATTATATCGGAATTATTTTAAATTTAACGAAATAGGTACGAGCAGAAGTACTTAAATGTATAGCACCTAAGGCAAAACAATTGCCGGAATTATTAGAGTATTGTCGTGATGAGAATGCCGAGTGTCGTTTAGCTTTTTATAATTTAATTCATCGTATTATTAGTGTTTTGAATTTACGAATAAGTTTTCGACGTGAAATCTTAAAAAATGGCCTAGGCGATGCGGATGAACGAGTTCGGAAACTAGTCTCCGTTACGATTTTATCAAAATGGCTAAATGCGTACGATAGTGATTTCGTGCGATTTTTCCTAGCTATTAAACTAGATGCGGAATTAAAAGATTTACAGCAATTTGATGAACTAGTTAACACTATTACTAACATATTATTTCAGTATATTATTTTTGAATCTATAGCACAGTTTTTTAAATGTTGGAATAAAAATTTTATTTTTAAAAATGGTAAATTTATCACTTTGTGTTATACGGGAAACACAAATGGAATTGATAACACTTTAATAGTTCTTTATTGTATGATACTGTTCAAAATATTTTCCTCTCTGAAAGTAGAATACCATAGATGTTACATGTAAAAAACACAGAACAATAATCATAGAAGTTCAACGCGTACTGTTCTCAATAGAGCAGCGTTATTTTCTTTTCACTTATCCTGATTAAAATCATTACATGCGCCTGTGTTGCTATACACAGATAAAATAATACAAATAATAGACGTCCATGATAAAAATAAAAAAATAAACAGAACAAATAGTCACTAAAAGCTTTGAAATTCATCACAAAAAAAGTTTTTTTTTATAACAATACACATACGTCGTCACTGACGTCATTTTCAAAGCAGCGCGCAAAAGTGGCTTTGGTCAATGACTTCTAAGAACTCCGTTTTACGAATACAATAGGCGTTAAACTTCTATATATATCTATGGTAAAACACGTTTCATTCCGCACTTTTGGCTGCATACAGATGTGTCTCCATGGAATTCTTTCTTTCCATCACCAGCAATCATCTCCAATACGCGCTTACGCATATCTGAAAGTAATATTTCATGAGGAACGTGTTTTGATATTATTCACTCCGGTTCTTTAGAATAAATTTACTAAATTCTTATTTTACGTAACCTTTATTTAAGTGGTAAACTGGGAAAAACGTAAAAATTCATTTCCCAGGTACAAAGTGTTAAAATATTAGGAAATATTAGCCATAGTTTAACAATAGACAAATTTTGGTCTTATTATATGAATCACAAGTTTCTAAACTGTGCTATAATTTTTATTCTTCGTATGTTTTTTATTGTTTTCTAAATTAAGAACAGATTAATAATTTGCTTACAAAAAATATGTAATAATTTATATATATATATACGCCTAATTTGTGTCGAAACGCTCAATTTGTAGTCAATTTTAACACTAAATTTGAAGACTAAATTTGAATGTTTATTGAACCTTAAATTTGTTTATAATATAACAGCGTAATTCATTCTTTGTGTCGGAACGCTCAATTTAATGTCAATTTGAACACTAAATTTGATCTTTCTACGTATTTTTAAATAAAAATTGGAATTTCCAAATGCACACAAGATGTTTTTTAGTAAATTCTTCTAAAACATTAAATACTTTACAACACAGATTACCCAGATCGGCAAAGAAATTTTTTTTTCTAATTTCCCTTCGTTTTTATGTTGGTACAAATTTTAAAAAATGTGGCAATATCTTTTGACAGAACTTTTCACAATGTTGCCAAAAAAATACTTATTTATTGTATACAACATTTCTTCGATTGCAATTGCAAAATAAATAAATGTAATAAAAATTCTTTATATCAATTATTTTTTAAACTTTTTTTTGAGTTTATACAAAAATAAAAGAGAATATTTATGAAAAAAATATTTTTGACGGCAATGCTCAAAAAATGCAGCAATGCCATAAAGTTTTAAAAGGAAAGATAAGGGAACACTTTGCCGATCTGAGTAATCTATGTTTACAAGGAAATGGTGTAGTGGGTTGCGGCCGAAACGGGCGCAAAGATCGCTTCTACTATCTATATATATTTATAACGAAATATTTAAGTATATTAATAATTTGAATAGTGACGTACTAACTGGCATCTTTTGTAAATGTTTAGGAAATTTGATCTTAAATAATGTCTGATGTACGCTGAAGAATATTTGTACGTAAATTTGATGAAAACTGTTATTAATTCAACTAAAAAAGAATGTGGGGACGGAAGAAACGAAATTTATTGTACAATGAAATGCAATCCGCAGTTTAAGAAGTTCGTTTCAAAGTTTTTAATTTTGCTGTAAAATTTCTTGACACGTATAAAATAGGGGCTCCCAGTCTTTTTATACTCTAGAGTACACTCTAAAATATTAGTAGGATGGCGGCCACCACTCATTTTTAATCAACAAACTCCTTCCAGGACTTTTCATTTTCTCATAATTTATTTTCTTATATTCATAATTTGTGAATAAATAATAAACAAAAAGGATTAAAATTATAAATTATTATTCAAATTTTATACACACGAGTAAATATATTTTTCTCTGTCGAATAGTGGCGGACACATACGAATTGTTTCACGGGCACCATGGTGCCCACGGTCACGGATTTGGGAATCTCTGGTATAGAAGTTTAATACATAAGTTATAAGTGTGCGTTTTAACATACGAAGAATTTTTATAGTAAATTTCTCAAATCTTAATAAATATTTTCAACATATAATAAAGGAAATATGATTTAACAACATTAGTGAAACCTTTACGTTTAAGTCCTGAATCAAAAACAATACCTATAAAAGACTTGACTGTTGAAAATGTTACTTATTGGAAGGCTATCGTTCAAAAATTACACGAGAATGATCATTACGATCAGAAAGTGGAGATTGTGTTACCGGAGTTATTAGATTTTGCGAATTATGTAACCGAATATGTAAAAAACGAGGAACCAGAAAAGAATAATGAATTTAGATATCTACAATTCGAATTCATAACTGGACAATTGGTCGAAATGTTCCTGTATTACGAACTGGAAGATTTAGTTCAGAAGATGCATGTTAAGGAATTACTAGTCAACATTCTTCTAAAATTGAATTTATCTTTGGACACTCAGCTGCTTATTGAAAAAGTTTTTAGTAAAATTATACCTGATGTTCTAGAAAGGCTAAATGAAAAGCTACAAATTATGCTTTACATACGTAATCCACCAGATCCTGTTAAAGAAGAAGTACCTGAAGCTGACAGAAATTTAAATTTTGAATTAGAAGTTAGTTTTTAGCTGATTTCAGTATTCCAAAAATAGTTTAATTTTATTTATTAAGAATTAAAACCAGTAATTGGTTATAATCGAATGTTTAATCTGCTGGCACTTAACATTATACTGTCCGCAAGTTTAATCTATTTAATGCATTTTAAGCTATTATTTATTTTCACTACAATATTAAACAATTTATATTTAAAATATACTTTTCTGTGGAAGGAAAAATTCGCATTGAAAATCTTCATTTGCATTTGCATAAAATACAACTCATTTTTAAATTTAAAAATACGGGCAAAATTTAAAAATTTTAACAGCACGCGCTTTTTGTCAGAAATATCATTCATGTCGGCGACATTATTTCCCATTCGATGAGCAGTCCATTTATACTACGTCTACATACAATTTTGTGAGCAAAAATGTACAAAATTGTAAACTATGTTAACATAATTTAATGCGCTAAAAAACACCTTATTAAAAAATAAATTTTAATTTATGAATAATTTCTTTTCACATAATAAACTACGAAAAAAGTTGGAATCACTAATTAAACCGCGGTAAAAAAATAAGTTACTGAATTGTGTTAAAACATTGTTTCAATCAGTGGCGTAGTGAGGGGGGGGGTAAGATGGGTGTTATGCACCGGGCGCTTCTCGTAAAAGAGCACCAAATTGGGGTGTATTTTGCATATAATATTATATGGTTTTCGAATAGAGGGGCGCTAAAAACTTATTGTGCCCCGGGCGCGAGTTAAGCTCGCTACGCCACTGATTTCAATTTACAGTTGCAGTATTTGCATTCAGTGACAAAAACTAATGTCTGAAAGACTGTCTTGAAGTTTTGTCACTTATTGTGTAAATAAGTTAAATGTAATCAGAAAAATACGAACAAAAAAGTTATTGAATTTTTTAATGAAACTAAACTATTTTTGGCATTTTAGAATACTGTTTTTTATTTAAAAAAAATCTTAATAAATGAACAGAAAGCAGAAATGATATTCAAAAAGCATGAACTGCAAGCAAAAATCACTGCAGCCCTTCAGGAGGAGAATTACTCCGAAGCAGCGAAGCTAAAACCAGAATTAGAAAGAATCAAGTATAACTTAGCTAAAATGGATCAAATTGAAAATCCAACAGTCGAATCACCAAACAGTTCAATGGAGGAGGAAAATCTGCAAACTAGTGACACTTCGTTACTAATAAAGTCCATGCATATACTAATAGCTTGTCTAGAACCGTTGTCTAAGAAATGTTTCTATCCTCCGATTAACAACTCTGTTAATTCGAAACTGGTATCGATTCGAAAAATGCTTTTTGAAGACTTCAAAAAATTCCAGAACGATCCAGATGTTTTGGCCAAAGTCATTCATTGTTGGGGTGTGAGTCTGTTCTTTAGCGAAGAAGTTGCGCAACAATTCATTAGCTTCTTCCTCTATACTGTAAATATATATTCTTTAGAAATTTGTCAGAAGAATCATATTTTTTATTTTGTGCTGAGTGAATTTTATATTTCTGAGTTTTATATTCCATATGCCAGAGTTGGGCAAATGTGGCTCTTGGAGTCGAATGTGGCTCTTTGTTATCTAAATTGTGACATTTCACCTCCATCTGACAAGGACCAGTGAATTTGAGTAAAAATGTACTTTTCCATAATTTATTAAATAGTTTTTAAACTCTTTTTAATTAATGAATATTAAACATCAACGTTTAATTTTAAGTATAAAAAATATCTGTGTGATACTCAGTATAAATAGAAAAAATCAAATCAGTTAGAAAAATCGAAATAAATACAAATAAATAGTTAATATTAATTATAAGTAATCAATAAAATAGTCAAGCAAACATGTTCGACGTATTCAACTACTTTTCAGGTAGTTTTGTGCGGCTCCCAATAGCATCATGTGTGCCTACCCCTGCCATATACAGTAGAAACTCCTATAGTGAGCAATTCACATAATGAGAAAAATAAATGATAAATTAATAGCTCGCTTAATGAAGTATTTTTCACATAACGAGCAGTTAAGTAAGGAAAACTCCGAAATCATGTGATTTACTTATGGTGATATTGCCATATTAATTTGCATTTAGAATTCTTTACGCTAGCGTCTAAATGTTGGTGGAATCACATATTTTTCCATATTTGTGCTCAGACATTATTTGTAATTTTTTATTCTAATTTTATTCCTCTTATAAAAATGTTTCCGAATGCCCCAAGATATTTAAAATAACATTAAAATAAAACGTGAAATCATTAATAAGCGAAAACGGGTGTGTTTGTGTGACTGTTTTATTACGCTGAGCTCGCTCATCATCAACATATAGTTATCACAATTATTTTTCTTATTTAAACAACGGCTCTAACTACAATACCCTTTGATAATGATTAAAACCAAGTAAAAATAGTATAAATGAAAAGTATAAAAATAATAAGGAAAAACAAAAGTTCCAATTAAGGGGAAAATAGTTTATTCTTAATCATAGTGCTTGGCTTTCTCAACGTATACAATAAATACTTATGTTAAAAAATTGCGATTAAATACAAAAAAAAGGATGAAACCCCCAATATGTATACTTGAAGATTTCAACGTAAAATTTCATGTCTGTAAATGCTTGACAGGTCGCCAAAAATTGTTAAGTGGGCCATATACGGCCTGAAGGCCCCGAGTTTCTTTTCCCTGACCTATATTAATGTGCTTTTCCCATTTCAACCAAATTAAGAATGCACAAAAACACATTTTTAATTGAGGAACAAAATATTTATTAATTAGTTAATTAATTACGTAAATATTAAAAGAAAAATAAATATGGACAATATATGTAAAACCAATTTAGGGTTATCTTACAAAAAGAAGTTTTAAATCATATGATTCAAGTAGGTTTCAATGAACAAGTATTCAAGCAAAAAGTGATGATAAAGAAACTTAAACAACGAAACGGCGAGAGGGACTTGGATAGGTGACCATGAAGAATCCTAATAAAGCAAGTAAAAATCAAATATAACTAACATCAATAACTTAAGATAGAATCCGAAATTACAAATATAGTGTAATTAAATTATTAACTTTTAATTACATTAATAATTAATTGATTTTAAAATTTTAATTCTTTTATTTGTCACAATTAGGTATTTCAGTATCGTCTCATTGTGAAGTTTTATGAGGTCTCAATGAGAAGTCTCAGTGCCGTTAAGAAACCTGTCACTACAACGTCTATAGACGTCGTAGTGATCTCACGTAATTTGCTACTTTTCTCATTGAGGCATCTCTGGGATTTCCCTGTGATAGCTTATGGTTTGCGGGGCTGTAGGATTTTAGGAACTGTTTTGAGAACCCCTATATAATGTGTAAAACGTCTCTTTACTGTGATATATGAAATAAAGTCATTTTTACCAGTAAGCGGACATTCTGTTGTTGGATTTAAATTGAAATCTATTTAAAAAACTTAGATTAATGGATATTCATCATTGGTGATTGATAAAGAAGTTCTGAAGATTACATTCATCATTGTCACAGATTTAATACTATTCTACAGTGATAAAATTGTTCGTGATGCGTGTATGACAACTGCACCTTTGGAAGACAGTGATATTGTCGAATCAGCAACTGAAAATCCTAGGACAATCATGACCATTCAGAAATACATCGATATTTTAATCGAACTAAGTGACAGTGATGATGCCGATTTGCGCGAAAAAGCTGTGGACAGCTTAATACGAATGATAGCTACTGGACGTATTCATTCGAACTTGATTTTTGCCAATTTGATCGTAAAATGGTTTGTAAATAAATACAAAAAGCTAATTTAAAAAACGTGTTAAAAAAGGTTTTAGATCGTAATATATTTAGGTTTAAAAATTATATCCAATAAAATAAATTAGTTTAAATTGTTTTCGAATGTCACAAAGTCGACTCGAGTAATATTTAGTTATCATTTTTATAGAATTGTGCTTTAAATATTGAATCATTGTGTCCATCAGGAAAAGTAGTGGCTTATGGTCTGAAAATTAGAGTTGAATGGCGACCATTAGACTATTCGAGCATTGCTAATTGTATTTATATATATATATATATATATATATATATATATATATATATATATATA
>AGDA01005765.1:0-21176 GCA_000281935.1 Mengenilla moldrzyki | reverse complement strand
TATATATATATATATATATATATATATATATATATATATATATTCTCTCAATATTTATTTATCAATATAAAGAATTCATATACGGTCACGTAACGTTTTATAACAAAAAGTACATTGAAATTTTTTTTCCAAAAACTTACAAATATTTGTTAATAAATACAAAATTTAACACAAAGCAATTATGGTTGCTATTTTAATAAGAATGTTTGATAAATACAAAAAATTTTCACGTTGAAAATTCAAATATAGTTGCTTTTTTATAATTAAATGTTCACACAATATCGTTTTAAGTACATATTCGAAAGATCATTTATAAAGAAGGTCGTAAGTAAATTTTATTACAACTAGTGTTCCCTCTAAGCTGCGCGGATGCGCGGCAGCGCAATAATTTTATGGTCAGTATAAAAAGTTGCACAGAAAAAATAATTTACCACGCACGAAAATTCACTTATTTAAAAAAAACCAAACTCTGCAAAAATACTCTACATATCAAAATCGATTAGGAAACTCTTTAAAAACTAATGAATAATATTAACATTGATAACGGCGACACAGAGAATTGATATTGATCAAAACGACAAAAAATGCAAATTTTAACAGCTATCTATTAAAAAATATGTAAAAAAATATGTTTAAATAAAAAATTTAAAATTTGTACAAATTGTTTTTGGTTATCAGCAATTATTGCACAAATGTAAGTTTTGGCCGCACAGCTCTAACAAAAATTAGAGGGAATACTGCTTACAAGTCAAAAAAGTCATATTTAATCTCATTTTTAACATAAGGACGAGAAAGTCTAATAAAACCAATATGATTTTCGAGGTGTCATGTTTTTTTAAAAAGATTGCTTGGCATTACTTTTACTTGCATACTTAATTTCTAAATTTTAATTTAAACATTAACAATTTTTAACAGACCATTTACTTAAATGACAGAACTGTGATATATACAGTATTGTATTATAAGTAGACATTCGCGTTATCCATATTATAAAAAGTGGATTATATGGTAGACTTACAATAATTGTTTTTATATATGTAAGCACCATAATAATTAAATTTTTTTTAAAAAAGAGAACAATAAACGTAGTGTTTTTCTGCTTGATTAATTAAAAAACCGACGTGAATGCACGTATTTCATTGACTATTTAAACATATAAAAACGAATTTATGAAACTTAATAAAGTTAATATTGTATTTTGAAGGAACTATTGATGTTTCGAAAAAAACCTTTTCATTAAACTTCAGTGCTGCCCTCGCTTTAGTTTTCGATTTTTTTGACTTCTCTGCTTGTTCTATCTTTTGTTTTTCCGAACACAAATTATCAACAGTAATTCGAATTTTCTTTAATTCTGAAAACGACACTAATAAAACAAAAATAAGAATTTAAACAACATTCCAAATTTCGTAAAATTTAAGTACTTGAAGCGCAAATATTTCTTATCACATCTTCAACAAATGCCGCATACTCAGTACTTTTATTAAACAATAAAAATTTTTGAGAAATTGCATTTGACAACTTCTGAAAATCATCTTTTGTTACGGGAAAGATATCATCGATATTAGGCAACTCTGTACCACCAAACGTTGTTTCTAAAGCTAAACTTAAATCAGATTGTTCTTGAGCTTGTTTAATACGTAATTTTTCTGCAGCTAATTCTTCGGTTGTCAATTGCCGTTCAGGTATTTTCTAGTGTTTTCAGTAAATATAAAAATGTTAGTATATTACACATTTCTTTTTTTAAGGCCCATAATTCCGGCCTAAATAAGTTATCGCAATAATAAAAATTATCACAGAATCTGAATACATCCTCGATCAAACTAAGGTATTTGGATTAAAGTCTAAAGTTCAGAGTTGAAAACATTTTCTTATAAGAATGAAAGATTTTATCGATCTTGGTATAAAAAAATCACTTATTTTTTAAAAAAACGGAATGTTGCGGAATCGAGAATTTCAATTTTATGTTTTTCTTACTTTATAATTTTTTATATATATTTATAAATATTATATTAGAGCATATATACATGTATATACACCAAATATAAAATTTGAATTCTTATATTAATATATTTAGTTCAAACCAGAAAAATAATAGTTTCGAATTATTAAAAAGTAATTATTCGAAATGCTGAATAATCTAAAATTTGCAATTGCGAAAGGAAATATGACTTCAACTTTTTTTTTTAGAAAAAACAGCGCTCCGCTCCCCGTAATTGGTATTCACATAATATATACATGTATATACGTTTCTTCATTATTTATTGTAATAGTTGCTTTATAAAAGAAAAGTTAATTAAATAAACAAAAATGTGACAAAAAAAAGTTATAACAAGAAAAAGACAAACATCGATGTTTCACCAAAATATATTTTTTATAAATTGTAATTTTTTTAAACATCTTTTTCAAAAAGTTGTCTAAAGTAATGAAATTTTCTATTTCACTCTTCGTCTAGAGAATTTTTTTCTTGGTAATGAACTTTAGCAGTTTATACTACAAATCATGAATATCGCAGTGAATTTCACTGAAATTTATGATCGACGTTCACATCTATTTTTGATAGCACTCTAAGCTTCGTGCGAGCGTTACAAAAGTACCTTAAAACCCTCACAGTCAAAGCTCACAGTTAGACCATAAATGAGATTGACTGTGAAATCACTAACAAATTTCAGTGATAATAAAAAAATAAAAGAATCTTAGATCCTAAATGCTAAATTATTAAAATTTTAATCCTCTTTTAAAATTTTTTGGATCCTAAAAATTAATAAATTTCTAAAGTCTTAATTTTTTAAATTTCTTTAAAATTTTTATATGCTAAAAAATTAAAATTTTAGTTGTTGTTTTTATTTTAATTTGTTTTCTATGGAATAATTAGTATAACCATTACACTCCACTGTAGAGTGACACTCGACATAGTGTAATACTTCTTTTTGCGGACAATTTTAAAAAAAGGTGGAATAAAAAGAAAAAAAAGCTTGGAGTGGAAAAGGATAAGTTTATAGAAATTTTTATATAAGATATCAAGAAACTGGTGTTTATTCAAGAAAAAACTCATAAATACATAGATATATGCTTTTTATAATTGCTTAAAATTTAGCAGACAACTTAAACTTTTAAAAATTCACTTATAAAAAAACTGACAGTTATAAATAAAGAAACTTTTAACTTACTAAAATTTTAAATTATTCAATTTCTAAAAGTTTTTACACTCTAAAATATTTACTTTTTAAGTTTTAAAGTTTTCATTTAAAAATCTTTCACCTAGAAGAAAGCTGCTAACGATTATTCTATCGCGTAAAAATTTGAAAAAAAAAATATTTGATCAGCTGATATATCAACAGCAAAATTTAGTTTAAAATTGTATTTGCTATATGAACTTCGCAATAAAGTTCACATTTTTTATATGCTATGAATTTTTTTATCGCGAATCTAGTGTTTCTTAAACATGGGGCCCACGCACAAAAAGGGCGATTTGATAATTAAAGAGTGACAATTCAAAAATGGGCTTGATCGATTTACATTCCGGCCAATTTAAATGCAGTGCTGGGTATCAGTGCCAAATTTAACAAAAAAAGTTATTAAAAAAAAACGCTGTAAACGATTAAGTGTAATTTCGTTTGACGTTACCAGAATATCAACTGCATGTAAACTTAATCGAGAGTTTCCCTGAAATTTGCCAGTATGGGACGCATAAAAATTTTTGGAAATGTTAAAGGTGGGTTACGGTGCAAAAAAGGTTGGGAAACACTGCATTAAACAATACAAGTCTACGATGAATTTTGAATTTCAACTTATGTAATGACTTTACAACACTTCAAAGCTTATCCGAATATCACAGTGAGTTTTGTAATAGCATGAGCTACATTTGGTTTGCAGGGATAATGATATATGGATTTAAAATTACTGGTTTGGCGGCTTCCTTAGACGCTTTCGTTTTCTTTGTAACTTTTGGAGCCGGCTCCGTAACGGGAACGCTTATTTTTTCCTCTTCAACTTTTTCTTCATCTTCGTCTTCCCAACTTTCCTACAAATATGTTCAAATTAATAAACGAAAATATTGGAAATTTAAAGAATTTTTCACTTTAACATTGTCTTCATCTTCATCATCAAACTCTTCCAAAATATTTGAATGACCATCAGCTATTAAAAAGAACAAAACATTAAGGAAAGCCAAAGAGATTATGCACAAAACTAATCTTACCCCACTCGTCTTCCATTTTAGAGTAAATTGAGCTAATGCAAATTGCTGTTGTTTTTATACAAAAAAAACTAATATCAAATCTCAGAAACGTAACATAGTATACATTTTCCACTGTAAAAAACGAAGCAAAACCGTGATTTTTGAATTTATCACACACGTGTGCATTCTAATCTGTATACACAAGATGTCCTAGCCAGTGTTGCCCAGTGATCAGCAACTTTATAAAATAGAGGTCCCAAGCAAATGCTCACAAGTACTAGTATGCACCTAACCATTTTTAAAGTTCTTAGTTTTTTATTATTTTTTAAAAAATTGTATAGTAAAGCGTAAGAAATATTTAATTTCTGTAGCGTTTAAGTAAACTTTTAAAGTGGCAACTCTGGACGAAACCATTCTAGACGAGTTTTTATTGATGTAAAAATTATAGGATTCTTGATTACTGAATCTTTGCTTTTGTAGCTGAATATTTAAAACTTAAAGATGGTTAGCAGTCACACAAAAGTTATCCAAGTGACGAATATTGCACCACAAGCGACAAAGGATCAAATGCAAACTTTATTCAGTTATTTGGGTAAAATAGAAGATATCCGTTTATATCCGTCAATTAGAGATATTTCGAGTCCGATTCAGTCTCGTATTTGCTATATTCGGTTCCATGATTCGTCATCAACAACGGTTTCGCAGCACTTGACCAATACCGTGTTCATTGATAGAGCTTTAATTGTTATACCGGTGTCAAAAGGCGAAATTCCCGAAGAGTCAGAAGCGATGAATATTTTACAAAACGAAATGCTTTTACCAAGTAAATAAATTAATTACATGAGTACCCTACTAGCAAATGAAAAATTATATCTTTGAAAATGAAAACATTGTGGTTTTCTTAAAGAAGGTTGAAAATTTGCAAAAAGACGTTGAGAAATGTTAAAAAAATATTTTGTGAAAACAGAGGAAGTTCAAGTGGTTTTATGAAAGCTAATCGGTTTTTTATGTAAAAAAAATATTCACAAAAAACATTTAAATATTTACGTTAAATAAACGGTAGTTTCATTCCTTCTTGATTTATAGAAAACAAGTATGAAATATTTATACATTTTTCGAAAAAAAAAAACCTCAGTGAGCGATTAATTACACATTTTTATATTTTATAAAATATTTTATATATTTTATATTTTATATTCTTTTTACATTTTACGTATGAGTTGAGTAACGAGCTTTTTAACATTTTAGGACGTGAACATTTCATTTATTCCTTATAAAAAAATTGAGAAATTAAAAATTAACTATTCAAATTTAAACTCTAATATCTTTTTCGGAAATTTTCAGTTCAATGCTAAATTTTAATTTTTATACACGATAAAAATGTGATTACGTTGTATTTTTTCATTATTTAATGTTCAATTAAATCTTACTTTATTACGTAACAAACTCCATTAGAGAAATCAACTTGTTTTTATTGAACTATAAGGTTAGAAGTAATATTAAATTTTGCTTGAATGCGTTTTTAAAAGTATAAGTGGGAATAAAAATATTTGGAGAAGAGTTGAAAATCAAACGTTTTTAATGTTCATAAAAACACTTTTAAAAAACACTGAGATTACAGCGATGTAATTGTAGGTAAAGTATGAACAGTGGTGTTGTCGAGCCGGAACGCTCCGGAACGTCGTTCCGGTACTTCCTTTTTGGACAGGAACGCGTTCCGGAACTAAAGAAGATTTCTGATAACAAGAATTGGCTAACGTATTGAAAAGAATGGTTAATTTTCGTTTCCTTTCCTTTCCTTTTTATGCTGTATACAGGGCCGATCGTGGTGACGGGCAAAAATTAGGGGAAATCTCCCCCGTCGTTAAATTTGAGACATGAGACCGCACAGAGCGGCCGCCTACCCAGGATCGGCCGTCTATATAATTGTATTACGCGTTCCGGTAAAAAAAAAATTAACACAACACCACTGAGTATGAACATTATAATAATGTAATATTACTGTGATGTCACAGTGAAGATGACTGTATTTTCAATGAGGATCACTGTATTCTCACAGTAAGTGTTGAATGACTTGACAGTAATATCACTATGATTGTGAAAGATAAATGGTTAGCAGGGTAGTATCATATATTTAAAAAAAAATTACCTTCTGATTTTTCTCATAAATTTTAACGAATCAATTCCTTAATAAATCGTCTTAATGACGATTTAAATAAACCAAATTTTCTTTAAAATGAAATTATAATTATTATTTTTTAGCCACCGGCGTGCCTGATCCGAAAATTCCGGCATATATGACAGGAACCGGGGAAATGGCCGCAGCAAAGCCGGACCAGCAAAATTTGCCACCATATCCACAACTGGTTGCTGCACAAGACTTGAAAAAGATCGACGAAATCCGACGAACTGTTCTTATACACAATTATAATTCACAGGATATTTCACCAAACGATTTGATTGATTACTTTAATAAAGTATCAGAAGTGAAGTTCTTTCGCCAATGTCATCGATCCAATGATAACAATAGTGTTCATGCTTTGATTGAGTTTACAGAACAAAAAGGAGTTATTGCGGCTCTAAAGCTGAACAAAACACAATTAAAAGGCCATACGATTTATGTGACGCATGCAACTCAACCGATTATAAAGCCAGCTGCGAAAAATTCTGAAGCAGCTCAATTAGAGTTGGAGGAAGCAATGAAAAGGTTGAAAGAAGCGCAAAATTTAATTGCAAACACAATCGATCCCGTTGCGACCATAATGGGGAAGGATAAAGAAAAAACGCCGCCAAGTGGAGGTCGATCCGTTTCCAAAGACCGATCAAGTAGTGTAAGTAGTAATAAATCAAGGTCTAGATCGAAGCGATCCAGATCACGGTCAAGGTCGCGGACTAGACGTCGCAGCAGGTCGCCGAGCCGGCGTTCGAGACGTCATCGATCTCGATCCCGGACACGATCTCGATCGCGTTCCAGACGACATCGTAGTTCACGTAAATCAAGGTCGAGATCTCGCGATCGCGATCGGGATAAGTCGCACAGACACCATCATAAAAAACGGCGCGAAGACGACGGCGATGAAAGTGGTGACGAAGATAAAAAAGGGTCCAGGTCAAAAGGATCGCCAACACGCCATCGGCGTTCGCGAAGTCGATCGCGAGACCGCAGCGATCGTCATCGGAGCCGACGTCATCATCGATCTAGATCCAGATCTGAATCGCGATCTCGTTCGAAGTCACACTCTAAGCATTCTAAATCTACACCTACTACTACAACTCCAACTCCGAACACGGAAACTGCTAGTTCAGCCGATGGTGAATTCGCCGAGTCCACTACGCCAAAATCAAGTCCGAAACGAGAAAGTGCTGAAAACGAACAAAATTTCGAAAGCACGAAAACGGATTAATATACATTACCCTTGATTATCTGCAAACGTAGAAATTTTACATTTATAATTCAAATCAATAAATCGAGAATTTTTTTAAAATATTATATTCTTCCGACATTTAGTAATTAAAGCTTTATAAGTTTTCAAAAAACAGTAAAACCAAATCACAAACGAGTCAACTTTTTAGATCTAGGTTTTGTTCAAACTATCTTTAATCAGTTAACCCTTTGTGTCCCAAGCAGCGCGATCGCGCTGTTCTCTTTTCTTGTCGAGAAAACCCAGACATTTTACACGTTGTGTACAACTGACGCTGCGTCAGCAAGTAAAGAAAGCGTAGAAGTAAGATCGCGCTGTTTGAGTCTTTTTGTGTGTATTTAGAAAAGGCGCTGTCGCGCTGCTTGGGGGTTCTCGACAGAGTTTTCGCAAAATTGTCTAGGACTAAAAGGGTTAAACATGTTAGATTAAAAATCCTATATCTAATTGGTACAGTAATTTGTCAGACTGATTTTTAAATGTTGAAAGTGATCACTGTCGAAAAATATTTTTCGTTTTATTTCACAAAAACTTCATTTCATGAAAAAATAGCCTTTGCAAGACCTGTGAATTAAAAAAGTTCACAAAAAATGTAAGATATTTTAATTAAAGCTTTATTTCCACAGGTTATCCAGATCGGCAAAGGAATTTTTTTTTTCTAATTTCCCTTCGTTTTTATGTTGGTACAAATTTCTAAAAAAGTGGCGGTATCTTTTGACAGAATCTTACACAATGTTGCAAAAAAAATACTCATTTATTTTATACAACATTTCTTCGATTGCAATTGCAAAATAAATAAATATAATTAAAATTCTTTTTATCAATTATTTTTTAAACTTTTTTTTAAGTTTATACAAAAAGAAAAGAGAATGTTTATAAAAAAAATATTATTGACGCAATGCTGAAAAAATGCAGTAGCGCCATCAAATTTTAAAGGGAAAGATAAGGGAACGTTTTGCCGATCTGGGTAATCTGTGTTTATTTCTATAAAAAAAAACACGGTTTTCTCGGTTTCTTGATTAAAAAAAAAATGATTTAAAATATATTCAATTTATTTTAAAATACATAAATTGTGTTTTGTATATTAGGACAATAAAAGGATTTTCTACAGCAATTTGGCGCTTTAATTAAAGTTTTGCAAAATTATTAAAAACAGTTTAAAAAAAACTCATGGTAAAACGTATTTTTGAATTTTTTTTATCAAACTAAAGCTTTAATCAAAAAAATATCTTCTATATTTTGTATAAAATTAAATCTCCATGAAACAAAACGATTAATACATTTTGCTAGTGTCTATGTTCAACCCCTAAAACACAGCCTAAAAAAAATTAGGATACGAATGATATGTTTCCTTTAATTCATGAACATCCTCAACAATGACAATTAAAAAAAAAGATTCTGATAAGTTGAATCTATCAATAAAACCTCAAATTACAATTCTTCACGGCGGAGTAAAATCTTGACTAGTTGTATTCTTCACTTAACCAATTTTATCACGATAAAATTATTCGTTATTCTTTTTTCAACAAAATTTTGAACTTTTTATGGTAATAATTAGACTATAATTTTAATATTTTGCTTTATTTGATTTCATTTAAATTTAACTAACATTATGAATTTGATTTTGTTTTTACAACAATAGATTCGATTATTCCATTTTTGTTCTTAAAAAAAACAACAATTGACGTTACTTTGCTGTATTTACTCGGATTAAAAATCCAACATTAATACTTGAAAATTCAGTTACTAAATTCCAAACAACATATTTAATTTTAGGACAATGTTATTGTCAGTTTTCAACATCACACTTAAAATAGGAACAAAGTTAACTAACTGCAATTGTGCAAGTAATTCTAGCCCAAAGTTTAGCAACACTCATGACGATAAACGAAAATTAAAATGTAATGTCGAATAAAATAAAATAATCAGTATCAGCATTTATAACACATTGTATTGATTGTTGCTTAATTTGAATCGCACAAAATTGCATTTCTTAACGAACTTAATCTTTATACTTCATAATCAGTCACTTATCAACAATGTAAAAAAATTATGGCCACATGAATCAACTAACTGACAGACTTTGAATATCGTTTCCAGAACTTCTTAACATCGTCATGACCGGTTTTTGAAACGATCATGACGCGCGTCTTATCATTGTACCAAATAAGTACATTCAAAGACTGTGCATGGTCCCGTAAAATGTTGTAATCGTTCTGTGATAAGAACTGGCTATAAATCACGCCATCCGTGAACGTTAGCCGGTTCCGTTCAAGCTCCCATAATTTGATCTGGTCGATTATCGTAATTGGCAACGGGCTTCGCTGACGCGCACTTGTTACAGCATCAAAAATACCAACAACGCCTTCAGGTGCCGTCATTGTTCGCTTCAGCATTTCCGGATGCGCATGAGTTTTCAAGTAGTCAATAATTTGTTCGGCTGTAATACCACCGCGAAACGCCTGGCGAACTGAGTCGCGCGTCAAAACGCCAACTACGACATTTGGAAACCGATATAATAGGTCAGTGAAGATGCCCAAAAGTGCCACTTGAAGATTCGAGTTCGTATGTGCATAGACGCGATAATTCGTCTCTACGATTATGTAATTGGTTTTTGAACGATTATCTATCATAAAATTATTGGGCAATTTCTGTCGAGTGCTAGCGATATTTAGTGCCAATCGTGTTGGATAAAATCGACCCGATTTTCGCTATAATTAGCAAAGAACGATTTCAATTACTATTCCTCTCTCGCATACAATAGTATATAATTATACTAAAGTAGTATATATTACACGTCATGATAAACATAATTCAGTAATTATACAATTACCGATTTTAATAATTAATACAAAATTCGGTCAGGCTAGTAAACCTTGAATGTACATTACAAATATTACCAAGATATTTAAATTTTTTTATAAGCTAAAAATAAATTCGCTGAAAAATAATAAAATTCTTAACACTTTTGAAACGTTAAGCGCCACGCAATTTTATTGCGACTTTCCGTTCATGCCGCGCGCGCAGGTATCATAGTGCAGAATGCTGTACAGTCACTGGTGACTGACGCTGCGTGAACGGAAAGGTCGGTGTCAGTCACTGGTGACGAGGCACTTAACGTATTAATCACTAATTACTCAGATCGGCTAAGGTAATTTTTTTCCAAATGTTGGTAAACGCTTAAAAGTGGTGGTATCTTTTGATAAAACCGTCCTCAAGAGGTGCATTCGAAAAGTAAAAAAGCACATTAGCTTTCCCTTCATTCGCATGTTAGATTTCCTTCTATATGTTTTTAATATAATAATTAAAATGTTAAATTTTTTTAAATTATTAAGACTGATAAAATAATTTCTTAGGTATCCATCACAAAACAGCTAGAGATAGGTATAATTTACCTGCAGCTTTTATTCTGCGATAAGTTCAAATTGTTTCGCTATAATTGTCTATTTTTTATATTCCTTAAATGGCAATTACAAAATAAATGTAACAAAGAATTTTTTTATCAACTATTTTTTTAATTTCCTTTAACGTTTATTTAAAATAAAACAAAAATATTTAGAAGGAAATTATTTTAAACAGCAACGTCGATCACTAATAAAAAAGAGATCATTGCTCTCAAATTTTAGAAAGAAAGAGAACGCATTGCCGATCTGAATAATCAATGCTTTTAAATTAAAGTAACAAATAAACAAAGCTTTTTAAAAATTGAGAAAATGTGATCATTTTTCAAATATTTAAAACTGAAAAACATGCTAAGTATAATGATGTATTACTTTTCTTTGATAGACCAATCCGAACTCTCTCAAATGTTGGAGAAATGTCAATAATCTATTATTCAAATTTTCCGTACTATAATCCTAAAATACTTATATTGAAATTTAGTATAAAAATGTATTAAACTATTGAAAATCCAATAATGATCTGTCTAAATTTGTAACTATAAGTACTTTACGTTTTATTTGGTATTTAGAATTATATAAGATATTAATAAGATTTTTTAACCCATTTGGGACCGATTGCATATCGTATGTGCAATATCAGTAATTCGCAGTTATCACTTATTTTGAGTGAACAAGTTATTCAAATAAAATCATTTCACATCCAGTGTGCAATGATTTTTTATAAGTAAATGCACTTATGAATTGGATGATTTCTGTAATAAATATGTTTTTTTATTAAAAATGAACAACACAAAGAATAAACATTAGCTCCCGAGAAGTGTTTTGCGAAAACTCGTCTCGAATAGGTTAAAAATGTTCAAATTTAGCAATCATTAAGGTTTCAATAGACAAATATACGTGAAAATTAATTTTGCGACCTTGCCTAACGTACTAAAACTCAACTGAAACAAAAACGTTAAACATTCGCACAAATTGAGACCATGCTCTTCCACGGTGTCTAAATACTGTAGAATAAAATGCCAAACTTGTGACTGGATATCAAGTAATAAGAACTGGAAGCCTTTGCGTGTAAGGTACGGTGTGTTCTCGTTCTCATCCTTCTTCATCAAATCGGCATGCAGTAGGATCCGAACCGCATCCGCTGATATGCCCTCATTTTGCTGGCTAGCTACCATATAATGTAGAACGCATTCCCATCTTTCTAACGCGTATGTGTCCAGAAATGCAATATCACGAGGCTTATTGTCAGCTTCCAATTGAGACCTGATTGTCCACGGCTTGCCACTGTTATAAGTGCCGGATACCGAAACCGAAAAAAAGACCGATATGTTTAATATTGAATCTATCGACTACTTGTGCCATTTTTAATGCGTACCCGCCAAGCAGGGCCGTTTTCAAATTCTTTTTGAAATGACTGTTCAGCGACCAGCCTAAAAGACCGCCCGGTATTGCGTACTCCTGCCAAACGTTCAACTCACTCAATATTGTACTAACAAAGTCATTATCTCTGCAATAATCTGTTTTTAGTTTCTATCAAAAAATACTGACTAGAAAAGCCTCTTAAATGTCATATTCCGATTTCTTCAAATTCCTTAATTCAGCCAAAAATATCAGTGAAAAATGCATACCTCTATAAAAGGTAAGTAATAATTATTGAATATAAACAAATACAACATTCTCTTTTTATAGACAAAAAGTGCATTCAGAAATACAAAAAGCGCACGTACGTTTTATGTATTACCATGATCAATGCAAGTGTTCAATTGCAATTAAGAATTCAAATATTACTCAAGAAAAGTTTTTGGCTAATAAAAAAATCAAAAACCAAACAAAAAAATCCTAAATTTAGTTCATATGCGCACTCACAAAAATAGGTACTTAAACTTAGTTGAAATTCTGACACTACATGTAACTAGTTGAAAAGAGTTTTAGAATTGTAAGCGATTTTTACTTAAATGTATCAGAAACGATTTTTTAATTTTTCTACTAAATGTAAGGAGAATCATCCTTATTTTACACAGAAAAAAACTTTTAAAATTGTATAACTTCTGTAAAAATATAGTATCAAAAACGTAAGAAACCGCTTCTTCTAAAACTATTTGAATGTTTCTAATAATTTTAAGATTCTTTCGACTGGTTTCATATACTGTAAGAACTTTTACTAATTTTAAGTGATTATATTTGTGAGTGTTATAAAAGCATGAACCCACAGTTAAAAATTTCTACTTATTCTATATACAAATTTAAGTTTGTGCCGACTAAAATTCTATTGCTAAAAACATATAAATTTATTTTTTGCTATATTCATATACAAATATTAATTTTAACATATTTGCATCCAATGAAACGAATTAGCGTCACTCAGACTTTCCTTCCTTGATTATAGTTAAAGTAAATTGTTTCGAATTTGATTTAGAAATGAAAAAAAAGTGCCAGGTGCAAATGTTTTAAGTACATTTGAACTGAAATTTATAATTTTTATGGAAATAAAACTTTTGTGTGAATACCAATCTTAAATATAAAATTTCGTCCGTGCATAAAGTATAATAAACTGTCATTATTATTATTATTATTTTCGAAATTTGACGTCAGAAAACTTTTCCATGTAAGCCAAAATTTTAATTGTGCATTTGTTCCCATGTGCCACAATAAGAAAAAACAATGTTATTTTTATATTTTAACTTGTCTGTTAAAAACAGTCATTCCAACTGTTATAGCAGTTGTTTAATAATTGTTAATTTCCTATTTACTGCAACAAGTTAATAACAATGTTATAGAAACAGGTTCAGGAGTTACTGACAGAGTACTAATGAATTACAAAATTATCGTAAAAAAGATTGAAATTGAAACTTATTTGGATTATCGTGAAAAAGGCTAAAATCGAGAAATCGATATTCTTTCCCATTTGTCATTACTATTTATTTATGAAATAATCCTCTAATTTGATTTTTTAAAACTCATTAGTATTCTGTTACTAACCTGTTACCGACTTTGCTCCTCAAATATTGTTTTTAGCTTGTTGCAGCAAATAGGAAATTAAGAGCTAATGTAAAAACTGTTATAACAGTTGGAGCGACTATTTTTAGCAGACAAATAACATATCATGGCTTCCTTTTATTTTAGTACGCAGAGGTGATTTTAACTTACATACTAATATGACAGTAACAAAGTTTTATTTAAAAAAAAAGATGGGAGTAGATAACAAGTGCACAAAATAGTACTCAGCAATTCAGTCTTTTCTATTCAAAAACTTTTTTTATACCAAAATTACTTAAACTTTATTTACTCATAAAATTTAAATTAGTCTTGGACCGAACACTGAGATCGAAAAACCGAGAATGGTTCAAATTTTCAGAATTTCAAAATACCGAAGAAGCTTATGATTATATCAAAAAGAAGGTATTTAAAGTATATGCTTCACAAAGAAAACATTAAATGGATATAAAATCAAATTTAGACATAAATATGAAAATTATCGTAAGGAGCAATGCGCTATTCTAAATATTATTATTTTTTCATTCGACCAGTGATACGATATCACTTTTTCAGCAAACAAAAAATATTTCCACCATAAAACATAAAGGGTGGTTTAGATCAGGGTTTTCCAACGTGAACCATATGGCTCCCGTTTAGGCCACAGCTTATTTTAAGGAGGCCACAAAAAAAAAACTAAAATTAGTACGTCGCGAAATTTTTTAGTGGGCCACAATATATTTTACAAAAAATATTTTAAATATTTTCTACTTTATGCCTACATTTAACATTCCCGGTATTGTAGCATTTTTTTCTTCGTATTCATATTGGAGCAAAGCAAGAAATAATTTCTTCATAAAGCTCATTCTATTTTAGCTTCCCAGAGCATCATATGTTGTTTTGCGATAAATCGTTTAAACTTATAATATATGCTATGTAAATAACTTATAAGGAAACTAAATATTGTGCTGATCACACAGAAATACATTGCATGACAAGTGCATATAGAAAAATGTCACCGTTTTGGAAGACAAAGAACACAATGTTTTTGATTTACTTTGGAAAAAACAGTTAATTTTTTTCGCATTTAACAGTTTTTACTGATAGAATCTGTATTGATTAAAATGGTCTATTATTAAATAAGCGACGTCAACTTTATATTAAAAAAAGAGTTAGATATAAAAAAATAGCTAGTTTACATAAAGCAGAGGGATCTTACCAATGCTGTAATAGATATTTTATATTTGTATCTAGATACAGATACAGATACACGTTATCAAAAAGTATAGAGATACTTACAAAGATACTTGAAAAAAAAACTGCTTCTAAAACAGATAGAATAAAAAAAAACTTAAACTTGTGCTTACTAATTAATATTAACATTAATGCTTTTGGTGCTTATTTGCTTAAATATACTTCCTATTAAATTCAATTTTTTAAAATTATGTTTCATAAAAAAGGAAAATGATTTGAAAACGTTGAAAAGTGCTTGAAACATCTTTTGCTCTCGTTAATGTCTAAAACTTCATAAAACGTGCATTAAGCCCATTTAAAATTTCTGTTTTAAGAGAATTGCAAAAATTCAAATTACATTTGCTTAAAACCTTGTTTTTAATTTGAAATAATACAGGAAGAACGTAACCAAATCCCTCATTTTCTTCTCGTTGGAAAACATTAATTGTTTAATTGTAATATGTGGTTTAGGCGATGAAAATAAAATTATGCGTCTATTTGGTTCATCTTGGAGTTAAATATTTAAATCTGGTGTGCAAATTACCTGTTTTGTTATGCTGTTTTTTGATTTTAACCGTTTGCGTACCACGAGCCACTTTCGCGCTCTTCCGATTTCGTGTTAAAAAAAGCCAAGACATTTTATCGAAATAAAAAACAATTGGCATAGCTGCTGTGTCGACATGTAATAATAGGACAATACTCTTCTTGGTGCTTTTCGATACGTAATTGTAGGATCGCGATCGCAATCCTTGACGTTTTTCGACCATGTTTTTTTAAAATACGTTGGTACGCAAACGGTTAATATGACGTTTGGCTCTTTTTCCAAATTCAACATTAAAATAATTAACAATTTACAATACTTTATTCTTGGTAAAAAGACAACAATTTCAATGGAGAAAATTGTTTTGAGATGTGAGCAAGGTTATGGAACGAATTAAACTCGTATGCTGAGGTACCACTCTATTTTGTAATTTAAAATTGAAGAAATAATCATATAATAGCCTTTTTTTTATTTATTAAAAAGATTAAATTGCTGAGAGCTGAAAAAAAGTCACTTGGAAAAAGACGGTGACACCCATGATGCTACTACAGCTTGTGGCACTGGCTGCTCAACGAAAAGAATACGTATCACATATTGACGCGCTAATTCTGGTAATTCGCTAAAGAAAATATATATAAAGATATAAAAATTTATTAAAATTTACAATTTTTACAAATACATATCAATTTATTACTTCGAAATAGATATTTTAAACATAATTATAAATTTTTGAACCTCACCAGTGAAACATGCTACAAAATTTGTATTAATTTTTTTCTGTAGAATCTTTGGAAGACACAAATAGAATATGACAAATGTTTGTATACCTATTCTAATATTTAAATTTAATTAAAAGATGTTTAAAAAGAAATGGAAATTACAGAAAACAAAATAATTTGAATAAGAAATAGACCACTGTAATAAAATAAAGTCCATAGTTACAGACAGTGTTACAATAAAGGTTTAGCTTAATTAGACGAATTTGAAAATTCAGCATAAGAAACAAAGTTCCACACGGCAATTAGAATTAGTTTTTTCGAAAACTCATATAAGAAAATTAAAGTAGAATCAAAACGATACCAAAAATTGAACTCCTATTTTTTAAATGATTATAAAATCAAATGTTTTTAAAATTTATTTCTTTAACTTTAAATTGATTCAGATTGTACTCAGTGATGGCGTTGTGACCTTTACTAATATGCAAAAGTTTTATAGAAACAAAATTTATAAATTTTAGAAATTTATAAAATTGTAAAGGGTTATGTTTAAATTAAAATATTCTTTTACAATTGTTTATTGTTTGGAATTTTATTTCTTTTTATTAAGGGGGAGGTTTCGAAAATTCCAATTTGATTTGAAAAAGTGTAGAAATTTCAAATTTAGAATTAAAATTGATATAATTCTTATAAATTTGAATAAAAAAATCCATGTTTTTCTAGTCAAATTAGGATTTCGAAACATACCTCTTATTTTCTCATTGATATAACATTATTTTTTTGTAAAATAAATTTTTCAAGTTAATACGTTGAACATTATATATTTAAAAAAAAAAACAAATGTATCATTAAATAATGTGTTCAAGACGCATCTTATAACTAGACGTCAAAGACACCAAATCAGGAGTAACATAAAAAAACTCAGCATTTATCACGCTTTGATTTTACATCTGGATTTTTCGTTTTTTCCTGATTTAGCTGTTAAAACATATTAAGTCTAATGTCTATAAATAATCCAGAATTTAATATAGCTTAAATGTATTCATTTGCAGAAAAAACTACGAATCAAATAAAACGATTAACAATTTTTAAAAATCAATTAATCGTTATTTATATTTATTAGAGTCACGTTAATGTTATATAAATACATTTATTACATAATCACCCTATTTTTTGCAAAATTTGAAATATTTTGTCTTAATATAAACAGACAATTGAATATGGATTAAATAAAATCGTTTTTAGATTGCAACTTAATTATTATAGGAAGTAACTTTTTATGCTCCATGTTTCAATAATTCCCTACCAACAAACAATTTTTAAACGTTGCCTGAATGTTTTTAAACTGTAAAAGGAACATATATATATATATATATACTTTAAGATACTTCCGTTTTCGTGACACATTCAGAAAACATTTGTATATTTACAGTAGAAAATTCCTTGAGTATTTTTATTTAATTCGTTGACATTTAAATTTTCCGTGCCATTATGTATTCACAGAACTGTGCAGGTCGATTGGACTTCAAATACAAATGATTATTTTGAACAGTTTCCTGAATTTATTAAGTAAACCGAAATATCTTAAAGCATACACATGTTTCCTTCAAGCAACTTTTAAACATTGCATGCTAGTAGGGTTACTCTGTGTGCCAAAATATGAAGAAACCTTATTTTTTTGATGCTATTTAACTTTTAAAAATAGTCATTTCAACTGTAATATGGGTCATTGTAACAATTGTTAATTTCCTATTTTCTGCAATAGCTTCAAAACAGTGCCAGAGAAACAGGTTCAAAAACAAATTTCGTAACAGAATACTAATGAATTTCTTTTTTGCGACAATTTTGAAGCTCAGTATTGTCACATTAGCCTTTTCATTGAATTTATTTCTCTAGTATAGTTTGAAACTGTTACAAAAAATAGGAAATTAACAATTATAACAACTGTTATAACATTTGGAGCGACTATTTATAACAGACGAGTAATATGAAAAAAAAAATTTATTTTGGGGTACACTGCGTACATCTTGAACAATTAAAACGTTTTTTTTGCATTTATTTTCTGGTAATCCGCTAAAAAAAAAGGTTCTTTAGCCCATATTACAATATTTGAAAACAAAATTTATCGAAGTAAGTCAACTTTCCATTATTTAAAAGTAATAAAGCTGATTTAGTTCGCCATTTATATTTCAAATCTTATTCATTTGAGAAGTTTTGAAAAATTCTGCACTTTAATGATTAATATATTATTAAATTTAAATATAAATTGATATATTTTTGTTTTTTGCTTTGCAAATTCATGACTTAAAAATCGCAACTAACCGATAAACAGCTAAACATGTGCTCGGATGTCTGTATAGTTGGTCCAAATGTTCGACAGATAATGATTTCAGATATTCGTATAGATTCTTACAGTTCAAGTTTGATGAGTTGGGCCGAATATTTGGGCCGTTTAATGCGGTTTTATCGCTGTTTTCCATTTGTGTTGTACAACCTTATCATTATTCACCGAGAAAGGTAACTAACAGAGAATTCCTAAAATCATGATAAAAACCACAACGGGATAAATTTGACAAGGAATTTATTGTTATTTAATCAAAATAACTTTTTTAAAAAACAAATACAGATTTAAAAAAATACATACAAAGTCACAGAACACATATTATTATTGGTCTGTGCACAGAACAGACTTTAGTTTGTTACCCAGATCGGCAACGCACCATCACAGAACATGTCCTTGGAAAAAGAAAAATGCATACTGTTCGTGTCTTAATTCTCTTGGGGCGAGTTATAAGGGTTAAAATGTGGTAGGAGCAAAACATAAAAACTCTTATATCTCGAATAATATTCTTCTTTTGGAAAAATGACCTTTATAATAGTTATGCAGCTTTGAAATATCTACAAAAAACTTAAATAACTTTTTGTAATTTGAGCAGCTTTTTAGCGCGAAATTTTAAAAAAAACAGTGTTTTTTCAGTCTTTTAAGTTTTTACAAATCTGTTGACTCCCATATAGACCAATATATGTTCGTTAAATGAAACACGTAACCCTTTTTATTAATCAATTGATTAATCTTACTCATTTTGTTAGAGGGCGCTAAAATCAAGAAAAAACTGTTTTCCATTTTTTTTGATTTCATTCATATTATAGCAAGTGTTTTTAATTTTCAACACTAAAATAATATTTTTTCTGCATAATTTATATGATAGCAAAATGGGAATAAGTTGTCACGGTGACAGATTTTTGAAACGTTAGAGTGACGGATTTTTGAGACGTTACGGTGATGACACAACGTGAAAAATACTATAATTAGATAAAAAGAAATTGCTTTTGTAATTATAATGCATTTTATTTTTTTAATTTTAATACTTGATTCTGGAACGTGGATTTTTTTCCGACATTTTCATACCTTTGAAAATCCACTTTGAGTAGGTTCGTTAGCGGTCATCCCACCAAGTTCCAACATATAAATTCGTTGTTTTATTTGTTTGTAACTAAAAGATATTTGTTGTATAATTTATAAATTTTATATTATATTAATTTATTCAGTCTTTTGATAACTTACATTTTTCCTATAAAAGCAGTTTTGTCAAAATAATTCTTCGAATCAGAGCACTGTCGAGGTTCGTTTCAATTAAACAATCGAAATTCACAACATAAAGCGTTGTAAAAAAAAATTACAATAAAAAACATCAAAAATTTATTATAAATTGAAATCACGTGAAAATAGTCATAAGTATTTTTAATTAGAAATTATAATAAGCATTAAAAAGGAATGAATTCTTCTAAAGAGTAAACGAACGAACATATTCATGAGTCAATGTAAACCCAACTGCACCTGATCGAGGAAAAGTCAATGGTTCCATCAATTCCCATTTATCTTCATTATGATCATATTTTTCCACAGTTGAAACTTTTCGATGGCCGTCATAACCACCAAATGCTATTATGTAGCCGTCAATTACACCAACTCCAATATTATCCCTTTCTAGAGATAACGATGCTACAGTGGTCCATACGTCTTTTTCTAAAAAAGCCACAAAAAACTAAGTGTCAATTTTGTTTTTTAACAATAAATATATTCATACTGAAAAAGTTAACAGAACAAAATAACAGAATACATTTAATAATACTAGACAACAAATTTTAACTTTTATTTATTTAAGTAAATATCTTTACTTAAAGAATTTGAGATTTTCTTTATTTTGCGTCAAAAATGAAGTTTTTCTGATAAGCAGTTCCCGAAAAATAATTTTTTGAATTTTGAAGTAGAAAAATTAGGTACATGCGGCTCACATGTAATGTGCACTTCACAGCTTTCATAAGCTGTGAAGCTTTCCTTAGAGATTAAAATACAATTCAGAAAAATGCAGTTTAAAAAGTTTTGTCATGTAATATTGATGTTTTTAAGGTTAAAATTTCTAATCATTTTAACACAAAGTATATGAAAGAAAGAAAATTATAAAGTTAATATAAATAAATAAATAAAACAAAGTTTGAATAAGAAAACTTAAAAGTAATTACAAAACTGATTACAATAAATTAAATAAATCAAGTTCAATATGACAGCAATTTAACAAAAGAAGTAAAATTATTTAATTGTATAATTAGAAGAGTCACGTGTGTGATACATAATCGTCCATATGTTGACTAGAAGCTTTTTAAAAGCCTAAAAAACTGAAAAAAACAGGTTTTTTAAAAATCTGAGGCAAAAAA
>AGDA01005753.1:0-12482 GCA_000281935.1 Mengenilla moldrzyki | reverse complement strand
CGAACCGAGATTCCAAATGTGCGCATAACAGTGTAGTTGTTTTTTGTTTGGTGATGAGCTGTACAGAAACATTTTTATCATTTCAGACATTTGTTGACGCTGTGAAAGATAATTTTTTTTTTAAATCTTTATCTTCATTTTTTGTAAATTTGACTCTGAGGGAACTTGTCTCATTAATGTTTTCAAATGTCACTCGTAGTCCGACGACGGCGTTTGGAAATATCATGGTAACCAAAGGTCCCTCAAGTTAGGTATAAAAGAGTTACAATTTCCAAAATACTCACTTATGTTTTATCTTTGTAATCGTGTGTATTAAAATATTATTATAACTTTTATGTAAATAAAATTCATATTTTTTCGGAAAATTTCTTGTTTAAGTGATTAAGTGTAATCAATGCGAATATTTACAAAATAAAAAAAAATCAACAAGACAACATCTCAAACAATAATAACATCAACAAAGGAAACAATCTATTCACAATTAACAACATTATTGTAAGTACAAATTTATGTAATACTATAACGATTAATACAGTGATAAATATTACGACCTTTAGTTTTAATCTTGGGTGATAATAAAAAGCAAGAAAAGAGAGCAACCAGAAAAAGAATTTAACTAGAAACTAACTATCTAGCTTCTTCTAGCCACATTATTTACATAGTAAGATAGCCTTGTTTAGCACCGTTTCGCATTACGCTCTATTTTTATGGGACGTATCCACCCCGTTAAGCAATATCTTACTGTACATGATAAGATTCATTCGCATCATCTATTTCAATATCCACATCTAAATCGAAAACTTTTTTACATACTGCTAACAAGTATATTTAATTCAGTCAATTTTATTAACGCATTATGAATATAGTTTAATAAATATTTATTTCAAAAAATAAAAATTTAATTTTGATTTAAATTACAATCGACAATATTGTTAATCAAGAATCGTCAATAATGGACATTAAATCGTTCAGTATAGGGTCAATTTTGGTCTCCAAAGATAAAATGTGACCACTGTTACTGTTTTCACTTGCTACAAACGTTATTATAAGCGGTAGTTTATTTATTTGTACGATTTGATACGATGAAAACATGCAGATCACTGTTTTATTTTTTCCAAGACCTAAACGGCTACTTTGCTCGGAAGCTGCGCTAAAATTGCCCAAAAAATTTGCTTTCAAGAAATGATCAAATCTTCTATCCACACTAACTGAAAATTTAAAAAAAATCAATCATTCTAGAAAAAAGAGTAATTTCACATTTTAAAGTTTTTTAATTGTCAAAAATATAGGGTTTTTCACTTTAGAAAAATAATGAAAATTACCGACATGTGAAACCATTCGAAAAAATTAGAAAATTGGCAGAATTTTGTTTGACGTTAAAGTAATAAAAAAAAACTTCTACTTAATTATTGTCAACAATTTTAAAAATAAAACAAGATATGAAGACATCTTATAATGTTATTTATAGCAAATAACTGAGGGAATTTTATCATTTTAATAGTTTAATATATGAGGAAAATTTAAAACTATTTAAAATTACTCATTTAGTTGACGAGTTAAAAGCGTCAAATGAAGACTGAAATCTATAAAATAAATGGAGATTTTGTAAAAGAAAATTGTATTGTATAATTATTATATTAACTGAGGCAACTAGCTGAGTTGTATCAATGTTTGCTAATTTTTCTTTGAATAATGATTAATATTAAAACATTCAATCAGAAATGAAACTCATGACTTAAATAATTATATACAATTAAAGTCAGCTTATGCAATTTGAAAACAAACGAATGTAACGTGAAATTCACTATTTATTGGCATTTTTCGGCTATAGAAATTAAAAATCTTAAAATCGAAAACCTTGTCTGCTATCTGCATTTCACTATTTAATTAGCATAAAATATCGTGGGGTAATTTAATGTCTAATTTAGGGTAGTTTACTTAACAACACTGCAAACCCCATTCTTTTCCCATGCATCGTTCCGGAGATATGCTCTAAAAATCATAAATGTTTTTTCTGTTTGCTATATGTTGTTTTGCTATGTTCGCTATCGCTCGCCCTTTGCCCGAGCGCAGCGATAACATTATTTTATACGTTGTTTTATATTTTTAATTCAGTTTTACACCTTGTAAACACAGATTACCCAGATCGGCAAAGCATTCCCTTACTTTTCCCTTTAAAACTTGATGGCGCTGCTGCATTTTTTCAGCATTGCCGTCAAAAGTATTTTTTTTTATAAATAATCTTTTATTTTTGTATAAACTTAAAGACAAAGTTTAAAAAATAATTGATAAAAAGAATTTTTATTATATTTATTTATTTTGCAATTGCAATTGAAAAAATGTTGTATAAAATAAATGAGTACTTTTTTGGCAACATTGGAGAAGAATCTGTCAAAAGATACCGCCAATTTTTTTTAAAATTTGTACCAACATAAAAACGAAGGGAAATTAGAAACAAAATTTCCTTTGCCGATCTGGATAATCTGTGTTGTAAAAGAAACTATCATTTAATTAAAAAGTGTGTAATTATAACAACGATGACCAGCGATTTTGCTTGTGAAACCAGCAGTCTAGCCTCGGATTTAAAATATATAATTTGCCATATTTAGCGCTCCTCCCAATACTATTTATCTGACTTTAATTCTAAAAGTAGATAACGAATATCTCTAGAACGCCAAACGCGTGTTGAAATTTTTTAGTTTGTTCTGTGGCAAAGATCTATATTGTGTTAAATAGCACTTGCATTAATTTCGAAATATAGCTAACGCAATTATAAATTATAACCTTTAATAGCGGGCACTCCATCTCGATCCGTTATCAATATGCAATAAACGCCATTAACGCTAAAATTTACGAATTAAATTTCAAATTTAAGAATTTTAAGTTCCGCTTACTTTGATAATAAATTCCTTAAATACGTTTTTAAATCTTCACTCATTTCACATTCGCGTGTACGTCTACAAATTTAAATTCTATTTTGAGTTAATTATTAAAGAAGGTATTTAAGTTCTTCGAATCAGGTTCAAATTGAGTTTTCCTAAAATCAAAAAACTAAATGCGAAAAAATCAGTTCTAAATTTTCCACTAAACGGTTATTTTGATCAGATTTTTTGACACATTATAGTGAATGCAGTTTTCAGAATAATAAAATTGTTACAGTGTTTAGAAGTTCAAGTAAACTTATTGAGTTCCTCGAAACGACTATCATTTTGTAAGCGCCATGACTTTGATTTAAACACTGATTTTTTAAAATTTCCTTTATAAAGTATTGATCTCAACTTATGTTTCGTTTGAAAAAATCGTTAAATTATATATAATTTAATTATAATTAAATTTTTATGCGGTTTTTTGCGTATTAAAATATGTTAACATAATTTAAATTTTCTTTTTGGCGCATATAATTTTTTGTGCAAAAATACAATACACTAAATTATTTTAATAGTGCAGTGTGCAAAAAACCCCTTCATTTCACTACATTCATGAGGTACAATCTTAAGTATAGGCCATAGAATAACGTAGAAGAAAATCTAGCATGTGAATGAAGGATAAGCGTGCTGTTCTTTTTCACATCTTCTCTGACTCGCGCGGACTCTATCCAAATTGTCGCATGGAAAGCGTTTGAACAATTCTGTGATCAATAGAAAAGCTTCTTAAAAAACTATTGTATGCACAAAAAAATTTTGTGTGGTCAAGCAGCAAAACGATTAGCGCGTAATTCCTGAAACTTTTACTGGAAAGTTACATTCCTGATTTCTTTCTGTTTTTTCTGTGGTATGGCCGCATAACGGCCATTTTAAATTCAATATGATCGATATTCGACATCTTATTGCGAGTAAATACCGTCATTTTAGAATGTGTTCCCTTCCTTAAAAGGGAAATTACGAAGAGTAAAGTAATAGCGAGTGTTTTTATAGTTGTATAGAGGCAAATTAGAATTTTAAAGAGAAACAAGATGGCGGATGTCAATTATGTTGCCCTGATAATGTAACAGCAAAATTCACTTCTCCCATCCAACGTTTATTCAGAGACAGCTATTACTTATTTAAATTTATACTGATATCGGTTAAAAGTTTGAAAAAAAAATCGTTATCTTCACACGAAAATTAAGACTCAGTTGTTGTTCGAGATTACGTTTCCACAAATTTTTACTATTTTTGGAAGCATTTAATTATTTTACATTTTTATTGTAGCGCTTAAATATTTTTATTGTCTTCTAAAAATACACATTTTTTCTTTAACCTTAATTGCAAATTTGTTGTCCTACATGAGGTGTATATTAATAGGTGGCGGTCAGTATAGTTGTTATTAGTGCCTGTATACTTAAATTGTCAACTTGAATAAAATTAATTTTTCAGAAATCACGTGTTTTTTGTCGTTCGTGATCACTTATGTTTCCAAACGTCTTACGATAAGACTAATTAAGCTAAATAAAATAGCTAAAAATTTATATTTTAAGGATTATATTTCTTTTAGATTAAAAATGTTCACATTTAGTTTAACAAATTTTTTTGTAACAAAAAATTATAATTGTACCTATGGATTTTTGCTTCAAATTTTTAATCGATTTAAGATTTCGAGTAATAAAAAACAGTAAATCTAGTAACATTTATTATTATTGACTTAACTATCTATATAGTAACGAAAATGTTAAGAAATAACTTCATTTTTGTCGAATACAAAATAATATTTAGAGATTGCTGATGTCATTTAACAATATTTTATTGTCAAATAATATGTCAGGGGTGGGCACACATGATGCCACTAAGCCACATTTCATTTTTTAGTTTATTACGAGAGCCGCACAAAACTACTTGAAAAGTGTAAATAAATAAATATATTAATTATTTATTTGAATTTCTTTCGATTTTCTTAACTGACTTGATTTTTTCTATCTATATTGAGTATCTCACAGATATTTTTCATACCTAAAATTAAGCGTTGATTTTTAAAATTTTATAATTAAAAAGAATTTAAAAATCATTCAATAAATTTTGGAAACGTATATTTTTACTCAAATTCACTGGTTCTTGCCAGTTTAGGTAACGAAGAGCCACATGTGGCTTTAAGAGCCGCATTTACCCGCCACTGTACTATGTATTTATATTCAAACCGCATATCTATTTCTTTCCATATAATAATGCAAATTACATTATATTATTTTTATGGTTGTTTTACGATTTAGAACAAATTACTTAACATAAGCTACTAAATTAAACTACTGTGTGTGATTTCTGAATCTATTATCACTAAACAAATTTAAATATTTCAAAAAAGTTCATAAAAAACTTTTAAATTTTTTGAATAGAAATATCTGCTGAATTTCTTCCATTGCGTTATCAAATTAACGATTTTTACTCAACATGAATTTCGATGATATCGTGTATCTTGTTATTTTATTTTCATCAATATTATTTGCTTACTATTATGCGGAAATCGAAGATGTTCAAATGAGAAAAACAGTCGGCACATTAGTTGGGCTTTTGATAATATGTTTGACATCTGGTTTTCATGCAATTCACGTGATCATTCCATTCATTATCAACAGTATGATCGTGCTTTTATTTACTCCTAAGTACGTATATTAAAATTCGATGTGCTATTCTTGCTTAGAAGATACAGCAGTTTTTTCGGATGTTACATACATTCGCATATACAATGGTCAGAAAAATTGGCAAATGTGGAAATTTTAAATCACACAAATTCATTTGGTTTCTACTCAGTCAATTGTCATAATCTTTTAAAGAGTTACCTTCTACTGCAGCTCCTACGGATGAAACACTCTCATTAATTTTCACATTGGTTTCCGTCATGATTGTCGACTAAAAGTTGCTAATTAGTCGTGTTCAAAACTTTTTCCTGTTCGGGACAGAGTCGAAAAGTATTTTCGCAAACTTACTCGGTCTTGTACAAAAACATAGTTGAGTAATTTTGAGTAGCTATGACGTAAAATTGTTCTGTTCGGGAGAACAATTTTGAACACGACTATTGTTTTCATTTGTTCCAAACCATCGTTCAGAAAGTCACCATGGTAAATTACCAGTGTCTGAAAATACAAATGGTAAGAATATTATAAAGTTATCAGTAATAAAATACGTAATATAATATACATTACTTTACTTAACTATAGTAAATTACCATGGTCGTTTTTTGAACACAACCTAGATAAAGTATTCGATGAAAATAATATAAAGGTTGCGTTCGAAAGCTCAACAATAGTTAACTATTTGGTATATATTTTTTCAAAATGTTGAATAAACTGCTTAGAAGTATTAAATCTTGTCTTATTCTCAAATAAATCCTACGTTTTTAAAAAAAATAAACTTAAAGTATTTATTTATCGAGACAAAAGTTTTTATTAAAAAGTCTATAAATAAGGGATCTTTAAACTTTAAATTTTTTTATGAAAATTCATAACTACCGACAGTTAAATAATATTTTACTAAAATAGTTTACTTTTCGAATGCACCTAAAATAAACAATGTAAGTAATTAAAAACTTTGTTTTCATGTATTTTAAAATCTAACAAGTTGATCTTTTTTTATAAGTACAGAGTTAGATTGCATTTGTATATAAGTAATTGTTTTGTAATAATATCATTACTTTTTTAATGATCTAAACTGTTCGTTCATTATACTTTTAATTAATGATCTTTTTTCAATTAAACTTTTATAAATGTAAATGTGCTTGACAAATAAAACGAATAATTAAATAATCTTCTAGTAATAAATTACTTGCTCCATGTTAAGCAAAAAAGTATTTGTGTGCCAATACTGTTTTGACCATTGTATGTATGAAATGTTTACATCAGTGGTTTCCAACCTTTTTGTACCAGCGCCCTCTTAAAAAAAAAAAAATCAGCGTGCCCCCTTTAAAAAACAAATTGTTGCCTTCAAATGCGAAAGCGAGATATTTCGTTCCAAGAAGAGTACGGATGGGATGTTTTAGCATTTGTACCCGAAAAATTCACGGCGAGGATTGTGGATTATGTATACTGCTGAATCATTTTTTTGACATCTATTCAACTTTTTTGGTTTGTATTCGAAAATGATATTTTGGAAACAGCTGCATGTCTCCTTTACAACAGTCTTGTGCCCCACAGGTTGGAAACCACTGGTTTACAATATTAATATACGTTTGGTACTTATTTTAACGTTTTTAATTTTATATATATAATTAAAATATTTTTAAGTGACGAAAAATTTTTTTTATATCTCTTTACAGGAAGTGTCACTTGGTTAGTTTTATCTTCGCTTTCTCCTATTTGCTTTTTTTTCGAACCACTATTTATTTCGGTATCCCGTATCCACCAGCACATACAAATTTAATTCAGATGATACTTACGTTAAAGTTAGTTGGAATCGCTAACGAAATTAAATCCATTACCAAGAAAGACGAATACAACTTATTAGAAAAACCGAGCTTGCTGGATATGTTTCATTATTCCTTTAATTTTATCGGGATTTTAACCGGTAATATTAATAATATTATCCCAATATAATGAATTAAGCCCCCATATTGTTTCATGTTCAACCCATGTTTACTACACAGAAACATTGAATAAAATTCTTAGTAAATTTTAATATTAATTTCAAATATTTATCAGGGAATCAGGAATAGGAAAAATGACAAGTGTATAAGAATGCTACATTGATTTTTGTTAAGCTATCAATGTTGCATTTTAAAATTGTTATTTTATATTTATACTTAAGATTAATTGATTCTAATATTAACTAGATTTGTTTTTGTTAACTACAATTAACAGAATAATTTGTAGCAAAAATTATAATTGCTATGAAATTTAAGTTCGAATATATATATTGTGCAGGAAATATGCTAGTTATTAAAGTATGTTGTAAATTGTTAACAACACTGATTCAGTGTCACTGAGCGAAGGGTTGAGCATTATTAAGAAGTATTCAAAGACAACTTAGCTTTTATGAAATTAAAGAAAAAACTATACGAACGTAACAGAGTCTTTGAAATGTCAACAATTTTTCAAAAAAATTAATAAGTCTTTTTTATAGGACCTTATTACCGATATACTACATTTGATGACTATTTTTTAATACCTAAGCAAGATAAGTCTGTGAGAATAAAGGCAACAATTGATAAACTGAAATTTGTGCCATTATACGCGTTATTATATTTAGTATCAAATCATTATTGGCCTGTATCGGTAAGTTTAAACTATTTTAAATTTTAAAAAATGCAATGATGTGGGATATAAATTATTTTTTTACTATCCATTTACAAAAAAGACATTTTATTGTTTTCTTGTATATTTGATTGCTTATAATACCAATACTACTTCAAATTTATATCATAAACTAAATAAATATACAATTTATTATTAAAAAATTATGCAAAATATTATTCATATTATTCTAAAATTATCTATTTTTTTCTTAGTTTGCTTTAACTGATGACTTCTATACTAATTATTCATGGATTTATCGTTTTTGGTATGTAACACCGACATTTTTCACGTTTCGTATGCGCTTGTATACCGGTATGGTTTTATCAGAATGTATTTGTACAATGGCTGGTTTTGGTGCTTACCCAGTTGATACAAAACCAAAGCCCGGTCAAGGGCCCAGTGAACATTTCGAAATTCTCAAACAAATGTTTGTTTTATTTTTTAACGTACTTAAAACTGCACCGATTAAATTACCGTATAAAACTTGAAATTTGATTTATTGTTCATATTTATTTTGTTACTAGTTGGTGCTGTTAAATATACACCGAAAAAAAATTCTACACTGAAGTCTACGATAAGTAAACGTTTTTTTTCTTACCATTAGTGTAGCTTTTATTAACTTTGTATTGAAAAAAGTAAAACGTATTTTATTTTTTACTTGTTTGTAGTAAAATTTTAATTTATTGAAAAATTTGTCAATATTTTTTCTTGATTTCAGTAAAAAATTTTTTTGGTGTACTATTATTTAACTGATACAATATCACTGTTACGTAGCCGTTAAACTTTCGACCCAAACAATTTTCCTTCGCTTTAGGTTCCGCTTTCCAACGATTTTTTTAGCATTTTTAAATTAGCTTCCTAATAAATTTCTTGTATTTATATTGCATTTTTTTTAACTTTACGATAATTTCAAATAAAAAAAAAGTAAAGAATGAGAGAAATTTATTTGAAATATATTGTATCATTTATTCCGAATAATATTTGGAATGAGGCATTAAATATGATATTAAAAATTTTATTTAAATTTAATTGGCAGTTATAACTTTGGTTGATTAGAAATTTTATTCTGAGTTTTAGTTCTGTACTATTGATATCAAATGACAAATTATCTGAATACATATTGAATTATTAGTTTGTAATCAAGATTCACCGGTCATTTTTATAGATATATAGATAAACATCAAAACTGTATACAATCAAATTAATAATGTTTTATTAAAATGATTACTTATTAATCTTTTTGTTTTAGTACCGAAGAAGGGAAAAATAACTTTTAAAAATTTGCGATTTTCACGTTATTTACAAATCACGTTTTAAATTAAACTAGAATTAAAAATTAAACTAAAAAAACTCGGGATTTTTAACAGAAATTCTTCTCAGCGTGATGTAATGATAAAGGCAGGAACCCTTTTTCAATAAAAACTATAAACGTTATAACCAATGCTTTTATTTACATTTACAATAACTTAATTTATAAAAAATTGTACTATTTTAGTACATTTAAAGCTCACAGAATATATTAACCGTTTCAGGACCATAAGATATCCAAGACTAAATATGCCAACACAACACAATATTTTAGCTATTGTGGGTGTAAGGTAAGAAAGTATTATCAGAAAACCATAGCAGGGTGTATAAGTTTTCTATAATTTCACGGAAAATATTTTACCCTATGGACCATAAACGAAGAATTATGTCCATTATATTGGTATTTTATTTATTGATTTATAATATAAGAAACATAATTATACTTACCAAATAATATAAAACACGTGAGAAAATACAGTTATTTTATTTTTTTAAATCCGAAACACTTTAAAGATATTATTAGTTTAGCCCGCGAATGTTTTGGCTTTGGCGCAATAAAGTTTAACAGTTCTTTTTTTTTATTCGTTCAGAAACATATTTGCCGCCTTGAAAATACGTTCTATTTTGTCATTCAATAAAAAAGATATCAATTCAATAATAATTAATCGATAACGATTTTTGTAGAAGGGAAAAATATTTTCCTTCGTCATAAAAGGGTTAAGCTTGTAAAATTTTAATTTATATTATTGACATGCGGTACATATACAATAAAGGATCAGCATAGAAAGGCATATTCCAATGCCCGACAAACAATGAGATATGTTTGAGATGACTCAAGTTTAACTCATTGAGTTAGACATAAAATGAGTCGATTTTGATACATATTTGCTATATAAGTGAGTCAAACTTGGTACGTCGAAGTGAAGACTTTTAAGTCGACTTTAAAAAGACTTTGAGACAATTTCTAATTTGATATCAACTTCACTGCTTAAAAAAGATCAGGTCGTCTTAATAAGTCGACTTTGTGATAAATTAGGCTCATTTGGTTTGCCGGCTAAGCATAAATAAAAATCTTATTTGATACAAAAAAGTATAAATTGATGCTTTTTGTATGATTTTAAAGCTGATAAATATTTTTGAAATACATTACTGTATTTTGTCCTGTGAGTAATAAATATAAATTTGTGAAACTTAAAATTATTTTTCCTATTTGTTATTGAGTATTTAATGCCGATTTTATTTTAATAAGTTTTATTCTTTATTGCAAATATTAGTTAATAATTTACTTTCATTTTTAGTAAAGATGAAAAATCTCTAATGAAATATAAATTCGATTTTGAAACGATTTTAAACGTTCGCCCTTACGAGACTGACTTTTGTCTAACTTTTCGTGAAGGAATGCGCCATTGGAATATTTGTGTTCAATACTGGTTGGCTGTTAATGTTTACAAATTGTTCCCGTATAAATTATACAGAACTCATGTTACAATGCTGATATCAGCATATTGGCACGGAATTTACATAGGCCATTATTTTACAATTGGTGGTGCGCCGTTTTATTTATTTTTGGAGAATTTTTGGTTATCAAAAGTGCTAAAAAATTTTCCAAAAGAGGTAATTTATTTATTTATTTATTTATTGATTTTTAAATAACAAATTTTCTATTTTGGTCAAAAACGACATTTTACTTTGCTAAAATTACACTGTTAAATATGAACTGAATGGTTAAGTAACTATTAAAAATTGTTAATACAACGTATGTTACTTTTCTCAGTGTAAATATTAAGATAACTCATGGTTCTTGTATTTGTAACACACACAAAAATAAAAATTTTTTTAAATAATTTTTGTAAAGTTAATTTTTTTTATAGAAGGAGAAATATTTAAATTGGATAATCTGGATCTTAAAAATGCAAGCATTTTCGTATCTCGGTTTTGCTTTTAATCTTTTAACAGTTACAAATGTAATACGATATTACAATTCAATTTATCACATTGGTACTATTGCTTGGATATCACTGTACATAATTGGATTTTTAATTATAACAAGGAGGTCAAAAAATAAAAAATGGCCTGAAATTAATAAAAAGGAACAATATTTTAGTTGATACTCAGCTAAAAGTTTAGTATACTTTTTTTAATGTAAGTATATAATAAATCATTTGTTATTTACATAAAATTGAAATTTATGATGTCCAGAACTAATTGATACGTTTGTTTCGAAAATATTGATGTTTTTAAATTTTTGTTATCTGATTTTATAAATTTCATTGTAATTTTTTATATGTTTAAATAAATTTCTACCTATTAAAGAATTGTTTCTGTCTTTATATGAAATACTATATTTTTAATTTCATGTAATGAATATTTAAAATTCCTAATTTTAATTGTTTTCATGAATTCTTTTCTTTTTTTTTATTATTACATGTAATTTAATAATGAGCGCAGTAAGCGAACTACTCTATGAAATAAAACAATTGGAAAAAGTTCCAATTATACACCTAATTCTCTTTTTATACGAGACTACGTTTAATGGATAAATGAATATGCACATGATTTTTTGCTTAATTTTTATAGTTTAAAGACATCAAAACTTCAAAAATCTTAAATCATGGCTTACTGGTTGTTAGTAACTTGAAAAATTATATATTCCTTGTTAACTAAAGTGTGATAAAATAATCGCTATAACACTATAAAGAATAATTTGGGATATCACAAAGATACAAGGAAAAAATTCGAAACCAGTGTGACAAATAAACATTTAAAGCAATATAAACGTTCGTTTTGGAGATATAATGTGTATATTTTTTAATAACCAATTCACTTGACTTTTAAGTGATATTAGTCAATTGTCACTAGTTCTTTTACATTGTCTAAAATAGGTTCTAAAATAAAAAGTGCTATTCTACACTAAATAGAAAAAGAGACACTTGTTAAGTTAACGAATTTCAGTCGTTTAGACAGACAATTTAATAAA
>AGDA01005732.1:0-26636 GCA_000281935.1 Mengenilla moldrzyki | reverse complement strand
GTTTTTTACTTCTTAATATTTTATCTTAGCAATTATGTAAACGTTTTTATACGACTTATTATTTTTTAAGCATTTTGATAAAGAAAATATTATAACAATGAATGTTTTATATTAACACTTATTAATTTGTTATTTATCAAATTTTAGTAATGATTAATAAAAAGTATTCGTAGTATTAATCAAGCTGTTATTATATCTAAATCTTTCTAAATTAAATGAATTTTTTATTTCGCAAACAAATACGCAATTTAAATTCAATAAAATTTTAATAATGAGAATAAAAAAATTTTAAGTTGTCTTTCATTCAATCGTTAACGAATTTTTTGCAAGTTTTTTATACATTTATTTATTGTACTTATGAATATAATTTTTATATCCTATTATTTCTTATTGATTGTATTAGTAACTGCGTTATTGGGAATTTATAAAATATTACGTTTTATTAATAATTTTGTTATTATATTTAGAATTTTGACCTTAAAATGGGCAATTAATTGAATTAATTGTATTTATTAACAACTTTTTTTGTGTGAATAAGTGTTTCCTTTAATGAAACTTTATTATCTTTTTTTAATTACTTTCTGATGGGTATTAACTTTCGAAAGCTATAAGACAGCTCTGGGCCTTATTTGGGGAAATAAATGGAGTTTAGTTTACTTAAAATCGTGTTTTTTTATTCGTTTTTAGATGAGAAAGAAAAATATGGCTTGATTAAAACATTGAAAACGAAATTAAATATACTAATTTATGAAAAAACGCAATTTTTGGTATTTTCAAATTTTTTTTCCTTACAAATTAGGAACCTTTTAGAATAACTATATGAAATTTTGCATCATAATTAAAGACATCTTTTTTAATTTCTGTGATATTGACTTAAATTTAATAAGCTTTTTACTTTTGAAAATACAAGCTCAAAAACGGTTATTGTTTTTAGAAAAAAGCGAATAAGAGGCGGAGAATAATTTTATTTACCTTCGTCTTTGTAAATAATAAATAAAATATAAGTAAACTGAATAAAGCGTGTAATTTAATATTTGTGAAACTCATTATTTGTTAGTAATTTTTTTCTTGTTACATGAATCAGAATAATCAAATCGCTCAGCCTCAAACATTCTACGTTCGACTAGTTTTTGTTAAATATGAACAAAAAGTCACAGAAAGGAATATGGTCACTTAAATCGTTTTCAATTAATAAATTTTTTTACATATCTAGAAAGCTAAGAAGAAACCTATTAAGAAAATAACAGCAAAAGACCTAGGTGTAGACACAGCTCCTCGTGTTCAAATATTAAGCGTGGAAGAACCACCGGTACGACAAGGAGGCTCAGTATTGCCTGATGTTGATGCTCTAATCAATGCATTGAAGGAAAAAGGATTTATCAGCAAGTAGACAAAATAAACTATGCTGTCGATTGCAAGAAACTGACAAAGTTTATTTACAATGTTGATCATTTTTGTTGCATGTGTCTAATGTTTAAAGAAAAACTAATTATAATTTAAACAATCATTATAATAAGATTATTAGTCAATTTACCAAGTTTATTTTTTGGAGAATAAAGAATTTTTTTGGTAATAATTTTGAATATGTTGTATTCTGTGTTATATATGTTGTACATTATCCTAAATTTGTGAATTATCAGGTATTCTTTGCGTAGTTTCCGTTATTTTTATTAAACCTTTTTTGTACATTGCTCTTTAATGAAAGCACGACCCTTTGCCTATTTTCTATATAAAAACATTTCCTGGCCATTTCGCTCATGTGATCTTTCACATGTAGACTTTTTCCTTTAGGCTTATCTGAAGCAAAAAGTGTTCCGAATATATTGTGCTACAATTCATGAGTTGAAGAATCGCATCAGAACTTTCATTGAAAAGTTCTGAGAAAACATATTATTTCGATTTACTGGAAACTTTTGCATCGCTTAGACGAATGTGTTGTGGAGATTCAATAGGAGTCATGTTCATGTCATGTCATGTCCATTGCGTCCACGCAATGGACGGTGTCTTACGAATTAGTAAATGTCATACTTTTAACTATTAATCGACGTAAAATGTAATAAATAAATTATAGTTACTGGTCGATGGTATGCTTTATTATCATACTATAAATGCTGTATTTTTCATTCAAAGCGTGTTGATAAATCAGTTTAAATATGACATAAATGATAATTATCACATATTCATAATAATAGTGCTTAGTATGGAAAATCATAGTTTCAATTTTTTTTCAAGAGCATTAATGTAAAAATTCTATCCAAATTATTTTTGATTTTACATATGCTTAATTAGAGTTTTTTCGTTTCATATTATATTTTTTGTAATTTCATTAAATTTTTAATTTACTGTATGTGATTACAGCGTTCACAATTTTATTTACTTTGTAACTAAATATTTTTATTTAATATGCTAGATTTCTGTTTACGCAAAAAAATTCAAAGTAATTGAATAATTTTATTTCTTTCCATTCATTTCTTTAATTTATATATAAGCTTAAAAGTTTGTAAAAGAATTAATTGTAGTTCAGCTTCGAAAATAAAAAAATAAAAATCACAATTAAAAAGTTCAAAATATTAAAATCTGTGGTTTCGAAAAATCGCTATAACTTTTTAATAAAATTATAAAAAGTAAAATCTTTTTACACTGTAGAGACATTTCCTTCTGAAATAAAATTTTACAAAAAACTGAAATATGTTTATTCTTGTTTATGTTAAAACTCATATCTTACCCAAACAAAAAACGTTTCCTTATATGAATATTTTTAAAAATATCTATCTTCTAATCGTTGTAATCTAACTAATCGTGAATCAGGACATAAACCAAATATAAACTATTTATTTAATAAAATATATATTTTGATTTACCAAAGACGAATACGATTTATATTGACCTCCTTTCGTTGAACAAATGATTGATGATGCTTTTTCACCTGCACTAATTACACTAGGGAGCGAATTTTGATTTTGATTTTTTCACAGAAACAACATATATATTTTCTGAATGCCCAAGTACCACTGATCACAAAACCAAAATATTTTTTAAAAACTTAAGGACAATTTTTAGGGAGGGGGAAATGTATTTTTCAAATATAAAAATTTTTTCCTCCGAAACGATATAGTCTCGAGATTTTTTTACCCTTAAAAAAACAATCAATCAATCCTTGTTAAATAGTGTACCAAAAACCATGTTTCAATTTTAATATTTAAAGTTTTAAAATATTACAGTAGCATAACTTTTTAAGTTAATTGCGATATAGCTTTTATAATATTATTAACAAAGTGCGTTAACTAAACATGTTTCTATAAAAATACAATAACACGGTTATATAAATACGATATTTTTCGTGATACACACAGAGAAGTATATAAATAAGTTAATATTACACGAAAGTTTGTAACTTGTTTAATATGATAAAAACATGTTATTATGCTCTAAAAAGTTTCTTTATAAGTTTTAACATGTTTTCGATGTTATTCTTATGGTCAATTACTATGTTTTAAAAACATTTCTAATATTGTTTACACAAGTTTTCGATGTCATTTTACGATATATCAATATGGTTTCATAACACTGATTTAAAACATTTTTGGCATCTGTTTTTTAACATGTTTTTGATGTTAATTTTCTATTATTATTTACAAAAAAACAACACATTTTCGAAAACATTGTAAAATATATTAAAACAAAATATAAAGCACCGCGGTGCTTTATATTTATATTTATATTTATACGGTGCACCGTATATATTGTATTTGTGTAAACTAAGCAAAATTCATTTGTACGAAATTAAATGTTTTCAAATTATTATATAAAAAAATAATACTTTTTTTTAAATATTATTGTTTTATTATATATTATAACATATTTATAACTTATTTAATTATAAAAAAAAAGAGAAACAAAAATTAACGTTAGATTTGTGTGTGAAAAATTGTTGTAAACATGTAAAACATTCTATTAGGAATAACATTGGATTAAAATATTTGAAACGCAGATTACCCAGATCGGCAAAGCGTTCCCTTATCTCTCCCTTTAAAACTTGATAACGCTGCTGTATTTTTTCTATGAATGACCGTCATTGCCGTCAAAAATATTTTTTTATAAATATTTACTTTTTTTGAACAAACTTTAAAGAAAGTTAAAAAAACATTGATAAAAGGAATTTTTTATAACATTTATTTATTTTACAATTGCCATCGAAGAAATATTATATAAAACAAATAAGTATTTTTCTTGACAACATTGTGGAAGGTTCTGTTAAAAAACACCGCCACTTTTTTTGAAACTTGTACCAACATAAAATTGAATGGAAATTAGAAAAAAGATTCTTTTGCCAATCTAGGTAATCTGTTTGAAACATCTTTTCAACATAAAAAACAATTTAAATAAACATTTTTGGCATATAGGGTTATTACATAATTTATATAGTCCTAATATAACTAATCATGTGGTAACTTTTCTGTGTACCAGACTGTTACAAATCGTTTAAAAAACACTGATTGGTTGGCTAATTACCCAACAGTTTTACAACAACGTTAAAGAAATATTGTTAGCACATTGTTTTTTAAGGTAAAACATAGTTTTAATATTGTTCTATTAAGATTTCATTAGCAGTATGGTACACACGGTTGCAATTTAAAAAATACAAAAGGTTGATAGCGATTAACTTATGATTTTAACACATTAAAATTGAAACGGAAATTGCTGGAGTTCGAAACAGGCACTAAGCCATGTTCGATAAAATTCCAGCCGTCTGTAGTGTTTCCAACAAAACTAACAGCAGCGCAATAAGGAACTTTTTGCATAATACGATTCATATCGTTCCTGTTTCGTGGCTTGCCATTATAAACCAAAGCCCTAGTGCATACATCTAGAGTTATTGAATGCCCAACTAGCAAAATGTTGCCATAGGGATACCGAAATAATAACTGGTCCAGAAACATTTTAAAGCTCTTATAAAATTCATCGCAGGTTTTACGACCTTTGCGCAATTCTTCAGTGGTTATAATGGGTTCGTACTCAGAGTCGACATTCATACAAAATAAAGTGCCAAGTTCTTGTTTGGTCAGCCACGAACATTTATCGTCGTCCACGTAGAGAAACTCGAACAAGCCAGGTTCTACTTTGAGTCCTAAGTTAGACTTACGTCCGTAGCCAGTTAAAAGAGAGTCAGCAGTCTGCAAACATCTCAAAGGTGGTGACACAAACACATGACTTAGTTCAATTCGACACTCTTTTAGGTATTCTCCCAACAAATTAGCCTGAAGAATGCCAACGTTGGTCAATGGTGAGTCGTATTGATAACTGTGCGGCCAATTCTGACGCTGCGGTAATATCTTTGGCAAATTAAGGTCTTTACGTTGATAGGTAGCGTTTTCATCTATACAGAAAGTTATCCATTCGCCAAATGTTAGATCTACACGTTCGCCATGTCGAACTACGACAATTTGCCGTTTCTGATCCATTGGGAGCTCCTGAATTGAATAACTTAATGTAAACATTACATATAATAGAAGTGATTAACTTGTCAACCACAAAGATTTTAAAAGTAACTTGTAAAGTTAAAATTAAACAATTTACGGTCACTTAAATATTATGTTTGTAAATGTAACCATACTTGGAAATCAAGCAACACTTTTATGTACGATCCTGAACTAGACCTCAATGTTTAAAGTGGGAATGTGATGATCAAACAAAACAGCTTTATTAAACTGATAGCAGCTATAGCATTGAATAGTCGCTCATAGGAAATCAAAGTTTGACCACATCTGACATATACTAATATGTTTAGAGGATTCAGTTAAAATTCCAATTCTTCCTTTAAGAAGTTTAAGCTATTTTTATTCTATGTTTGTTTAACCATGTTATATTTAAAATCCTCGTTACAAAACTATTCCATTACAAAAATTATATTATTATAATAAAATCGTTAACAATCAAATGAACTCGAAAAACGCCAATTTTTGTCACAGATATTTTTGTTGGAGAGTTATAATTGATTCAATAAAACCCCTTTTTTCCAAAAAATTTTGTTATTATTCGACAGCTATTACTGACTTTCAAGCAAAATGTACAGGATATTTCAAAATATGTGATAAAAATCATAGTGTTACCCGTTTATGGGTAACACTTCAATGTGGAAGCATAGCCGTTCCCATATATGGATGATAATGGATTCAACACCCGGCAAACCAATTGACATCTGAATCAACGCAGCGACGACGTTCCGACATCGCAATGGGACTTCGATTTGTACATGAAAATAAATGATTACCCAATAAACAAAGCGCACGTGACGAAACTAGTACACTGAGGACACATTTTAATTAAAATTAGAACTCGAAAAAGTGTTTCTTCTAATTTAAGCACATGTGGGTTAAATTAAGGCAGATTGACTGTTGGTAGCCGTTTCAAAATTAAAATGGCAGATGTTCCATAATGTGTGAATTATGCAAACATCGGCTTCTTGACCGTTTAACTAATAACGAAGTGTTGAACTTGTTGAACAATGTGGTAACAAGAGACCTTGTAGCGTGGTAACTTTTTAGGTATTCTGTGGCTACGACGTCGTTGCGTAGTTACGGCAACGTGGCTGCATGTTAACAAAATGTAACCATGTGTGGTCGCTGTAACGTCGTTGTGACTATTCAAGGCTTGCCGGGCGTGTTAAAATATTTGTTTTTTTTATAAAGAACAATTTTCTCAAGTTTTAATTTTTTTAGAAATATTGATTTGGTATGATTTTTATTTAGGCTACTTTTAAGGCTCAACTTATACTGAAGTACACTACCGCACAAGAAAATATATACATATATTACAAAGTTTCACTTTACATCGTCAATATAAAAAGTTAAAATAAAAATCTAAACTTCAGAGTGGAAAATGTCTTTTCCTGAATAAGAAATATGAATGTTACCTATCAATTTAGTTATGTTTTGGAACAAGTTTAATAGTATTAAAGTTATTTTGCTACCCACCAATAACAAGTCTGATTTTTCGCTAAAACATTTCAGTTCATCCACACGATACTGTTGATGTTGGACACTAGAGTAATCATCAGTAAACTTGCTCTCGGTGATCAATGGAACACTTTTTTGCAAACACCACAAATCGGTTTCCATTGTCCGCTTCAGGATTTTCGTATTAATAAAGCCAGTTGAACCTGTCTCCCAAAACAGACATTCTATTACAGCATCAGTTTCATACACATCCCTGTTAGTAACCACATAACTACCAGCTTGTAACTTTAACTGGTCATTGTTATACACGTCTTCGGAAACTTGAAACACCCTTTTGCCATTAAGTCTTGGATCACGTGAATACAAGTTTATGTGCCAATTTGAAGGAGCGTTTGTATTAATTTCAGAAAACAGCGATACCAATGTTTTGAAATTATTAGGATTGAACTGATAGGCCATTGTTAAATGTAAGGACGCATCATAAGGATCCATTGTAATCGCTGTTTTTTATTACCAAAATAAGTATATTTACTATATAGTGATGTTATTTTCAAATGTCTGGATACAACACTTTCTTAAAATTTTGAAATATATTTTTTCTTTGTAGCGTATTGTTTAAACTTACAAGGAAAGGTCACCAGCCCTCAAACTCAATTTTCTTCAAATCAATTTTATTCGACAGAACATTTCCTCAAAAAATGTATTTTTATGATACTTCTTAAAATACACAGAAATTATTTTCAACATTACATAGAGTTATAGTCAATTTTTTTAAAATCGAAATAAAAGTTTCAAAAAATTCTCCTGCACTATTTGCGATATAAAAAATTTTTTTATCGATGTTCACAGACACATAGTTTTAAAAAAAAAAATTTTAACGACATAATAATGTGCTTACTTTTTAAAAAGAAATAAAGACAAAAATTTTTTTGCTAAAAAACATGTTTTTTTGACGTTTTCCAGATATATTTGAAAATAACTCAAAACTGGTTTGAGCAATCAACTTGAAATTGTCTGAGTATCTTGTCGAAGACTTTTTTTAATTTTCTGCAAAATGCTAATGTCATAGTTTAAAGGGATTTTTTTACGAATTTTTGAATTTTAAAAATGCATTTCTCCCCCTCCCTAAAAAACTAGAGGATACAAAAAAATTTGATTTTCATTTTAAGTGTTTGCAGACCAATGTCTGACAAAAACGCAAAACTGTAAAGAGGTATTTTTCAAAGTTCAAATTTGTTGATTAGTGTTATCAACAAATAAAAAAAATTTCTAAGATACACTTCGAAAGCAATCATAAGTGTATTTTAGTGAACAAAATGTCGATTCATTTGAAAGAAATTGCAAAATTTTAATTAATTGTCACAAATTAATTAAATGTTTAGACTTAAATTGTAATTTTTTAAGATAAGGGAATGTAACTTGACAATATAAAGGATAGTTGTAACAAATTTATGTCAAAGAAGTTAACAGTATACGGAAAAAACTCCTACTCAAAGAGTATAAATCTATTTTAGTTTGGGATAAGTAGAAAATAAACTAAAAAGCAGAAAATTATATTTTTGTTTCGCTTGATAAACATTAGAGAGTATAAGTATGAAATGAAGTAAAATCATGTTTAATAAATATGTTTCGTAAATATTTTATACATATTTTTTAATTTTATGAATAAAATATCTTCTTAAAATAGGAAATAGACACATGTTATACACATTTTATCCATATGTATAAAATATGTTCAACACATTTTTCATCCCAAAAAAAAAATTTTTATTCACATGTTTAAACTCGCTGGGAATATGTGTTTATATTATTATAAGTTTTTTATATATGAGGAATAGGAATTGCATTGAACTTTTTGTTAAATTCTGTATCAAATCCCTAATTCTACTTACAATTATCAAAGGTTCCAATAAATTAATTGAAACATCCAATTTTATTTTCCAGCTTTAAAGATCTCAATTAATTGATGAGCATTAACCACGATAAGGCATTGTTGATGAGGTCCAATAATAATTTACCGTTGCACGTTTAGTTTACGATTAATAATTACTTTATTTTTAATTTTAATAATACATGTCCAGGTTTGACATGGAAATTTTCTTAATAATCTTTGCTTTATTATATTGTTTTTTAATAATTTATATTTGCAATAACTCTGCATTTCTTTTCATTATTAATTATTCTTCTTTTTCATACATTTTTCCTGATCTTTTTATACATGAATGTGGACATGAAAACACGCTTTAATATTCATAAACAAAATTAACAAAAACGTTTTATTTATAAGGAAAAAGTAAAAAGTGCATAAAATATTTTTTTAAAAGTCATTACCAGTGTACAAGGAAAACATTTATTCATTGCCAAATTGTCACTGAACTATTTTTAGCAATTTTCAATTTTTCTTCGCTCACAAGTGAAAGAAACAGTAATTGCATTTGCGATTTTTCACAAACCTATTAATCAGTCATAATGTCACTTAGAAATAAAGTTATTTAAGGCCAACTCAATTTGATAATAATAAAATTTTCATATTAAAATAACATCACTGATCTTACTAAATATATTAATCTTACATTTATTTGTTCGAGGTATACATCGGCCTGTCGTTGCCGTACACCAAGGAAAGCATGCTGTAATCGGATCAGAGTGATCGAAGTTTTCCTCAATAACTATAAACAAAAAAAAAACCACAATAATAATTACACCAAGGAACAAGAAATTGCCCGAAAAACGACATACATTATCCTGATAAGCTGAGCGACACTGGTTACAAAACCAAAATTGTTCTGAAATTTTCTAAATCAATTTTTAAGGAAAGCAGGTTTTTCAAATTTATAAAAAAATTTTTTCCAAACGAGTGGAATTTAAGTTTTTTTTATATTCATAATAATCAACTGACCCTTTTTAATAGTCGTGCTGAAAATTCTAGACTTCATAAAAAGAAACCACATAGTAAACGTTTGAGATTAAAAAAAATCCGTAAAAATACTGTTTCAAGACAAAAAAGAATTCAAATGGTCAATACTTTTAAAAAATTTTACCGTCTTTGTTTCATTTTTTTTATAATTTTTCAGTTTAAAATACTAATTTATTTTATGGACGTTTTTTATCCTTTTTGGCACACACGTTTTTTTTGTTTAATTAAAATGCTTAATCACTTTTAAGACATAAAAAATTAGTTTAGTTGCTTAAATAAAAAGATAAGATCTCGAAAATTGCTTCCGAATTTCAGATTTTTCATAGGCAAAAACGCTTTTTGTACATGTACATGTGACTCTGCAGAGTCACTTCTTAAAAACTAGTATGTTAGTGTTTTATGTAAAGATTAGAGTTATTGGGTGTGTTTTATTTTCTTTACTTAATTTAAATATTAGTTACATAAGTACAAAATAAAAAAATTTTGGATCTATTTACACTTAATAATTTATGTAAGTTTAAGTTTAGGAAAAATAAGTAAGAAGCATGCAGTTGCACATTGAAAAAACTTCGATCCACGAATATTTTAACAAAATAAGAAAAAAACATAATGAAAAATATAAGATTATAACACTAATTTTAAACATCACTCCAGTGTACTTACTTAAACTTGAAATTTCCATGATGAATTCGAACATGAGAAACTTCAAAAATTCTGTTGATTCTTGTTTTACCAAAAATCCGATAAAGGTGTTTGAAAAATGCGGTTCTAATTCAAGCTTTGCATCAGGAAACTTCTCGTGGAATTTTATGGCAACTTTTTCGAATTTTGAAATCAAATAACGAGCATTTTCATTTCCCACCTTACAAAAAAAGTGAATATTATAAAGACAATCTTCATTGGTGAGCGGTAAATTTGTACAAAATGTACCACCTTTTTATTAAGCAGAAATGTCATTTTCAACTTTAATCGATCATAAGTAAAATTTGGCAAGTGTTAGGCCATAAAAGAACTCTTTTAGCAGAAAACAACAAAAAGTTTACGTTAAAAGTATCAAATTTGTTTTTTGACTTGAAACTCAAGTCTGTGAGAGCTACTGAGCGCGTCGACAGGTGATGGTTAGCCGAACGTCCCATTGGGATAGCCTCGAATAAGCAAATAAGAAGCCGCGGACCAATTCCCTTCCTCACACCCAGCCTAAGGTGTAAAGCGACCCGTGCCGATTGGCTGATTTCTATTCGGAGTGAATGATGAGGACAACGGAGTCTCTAAGGTAACGGGCGATCCCCTAGAGTAAAAGCCTTACATCGTCATCACCGGGTCACTGACGATGCAGAACTTACACTTACCCGGCGACTATCAGATTCATATGGATCTAAATTAAATGGAGGAATATTAACTAATAAAACATCCATGTAAAAAGAAATTTTCTATGAGTCTTTCCTGGAAAAGAAAAAATGTTTTCCAGTGTTGAGTGTTGGAAAATCGTAAAAGAAAAAGAAACCAACGCTCGGAAGGAGAAAAATTAGACTCTGAAAGCTTCGGTAACACAAGTAGATGAGGCTGAAGATGGTTAGAGGAAGAAAAAACTTCAAGCCTCAGAATCCAGGCCTCTTCTTTCTTGTGATCACTTCTTACGATAAGAGAATCTATTAAAAGTATTCTCTTGTCGAAAGAAAAGCAGCAGCTTTTCGATTACTATTCCCACGATTTGGAATTGGCGAGACCCAGTACTGGAAAGACAAAACAAACAAGTCGCTGGGAGTAGGATTTTGAAGGTAATGCTCAGAGACTTTCTGGGCAGCTGTTTTTAACATTGAAAATGTCCATCCTAAGACAGGAGATTTTAGGTGGGCTGTTGCCAAGAAACACAAAGGCTTTTGCTTGGATTTTTTGTATACATGTAATTGCTCTTTTGAACTAGCGGCTTGCTAGAAGTACAATAAGCCGCACGGCTGCAGTGCTAAGGTACTAACCCCGCCTAGCAAGCATGGCTTATTATTTATTTATTTATTTTGACTTAGAAATAATTTAAGTTTAAACACAAAAAACTCCTCAAACTGAAGATCTTAACAGAAACTTTTTTTTTAAAAAAAAATAATTGTTATGAGGGAAAATTTCGAATTTTTTTTGTTTTTAAAAATTGGCCCCGGCTCAATTTAAAAGTTTTTTTCTGGTTCTCAAAAAAATAAGTCAAAAGTTTTATATTCATTAAATAGTAAGTTTACCAATATAATAATAACTGAATAACTTTCCGCAACTCTCACATAAATGATAACACCTGTAAAGGCAGGTTAATCAAAACACCTAAGTCCAAAAATGATTTTTAATTATCATTCAAAACAGATTAAATAATATTCTAAATCCCAGAGTACAATTTTCAATTTCCCTCAAAATAAAAACAAATGGTTCAAAGATTCACATTGTTAGAAGTTTCATATTTTAATGTGAATATTTCATTATAAAATTCGTTCCAAAAAACGAATTTTAAATAGTTTTCCTCTTTAGCACAAAAAACACAAATGTTAATTTTATTTTGAATAATAAAAGCTACAAAATATTTTTTCTAGAAGCTACAAAACATTTTTTATATATACGATAATATATAAAGGGAGTGGTTATAGGTTTCAGAAGTAAGCCATACAAAATATTTTCGAGTAAATACCGCTGAAACTAACAAGGAAAGGTCCCGAGGTGTGTCATCCCGATTTTGATCGAAATACCTGCATTCAATTACACACATATTGAGATTTGAAAAAGCATATAATATTTGTGCCTTATTTCGTTTGGGGCTTAATTCTGGGGGTTGAAAGTTAACACGAGCCAAGCGTATAAGTCACTTTTTACTTTCACTTTTTAGAAAAATGATCTTTACAAAAAAGACGTAGCATGCAAAGATTTTAAAAAAAACTTTAATACATGTTTTTATATAACTGATACTTTGGCGCTAATTAAAAAAAAAACGTGGTTTCATAGGAATGTTTGCAGTTTTTTCATAGTGTATATACCATAGGTGGGTAAATGCGTTTTTTAGAGCCGCATGTGCCTCTTTGTCACCTAAACTGCGGCTTTCCAACTCCAACTGACAAGAACCAGTTAATCTGAATAAAAATGTACTTTTCCAAAATTTATTGAACGATTTTTAAATTCTTTAAATTCTTTTCAATTATAGAATTTTAAATATCAACGTTTAATTATAGGTTTGAAAAATATCTGTGAGATATTTAATATAAATATAAAGAAACATGTCATTTAGGAAAATCGAAAGAAATACAAATAAATAGTTAATATTATTTATAAATAATCAATAAAATTGTCAACCAAGGACGATCGACGTATTTAAATACTTTTCAGGTAGTTTTGTGCGGCTACAGTAGTAAATTAAAAAATGAAATGCGGCTCCCAACAGCATTATGTGTGCTCACCCATGGTATATACAATATATATTCATACCAACTTATCTAGTTTTCTTTTTAAGATGCTTTATATGACCCTTAAGGCTAAATTGATTTTTGTCGCAACTTGGCGCTAAAATCGAAAATTTTTATTTTTCCATATGACACTTCACTACCAAGTGAGGTTTTTTTGTTTGTAATTGCATATTTACATATAAACAACTATTTCATACATTATTTTATAAGAAAATATTAATTTTTAGAAAAAATGGTTTTTGTAATTTTTTGAAATATTTTAATATTAGCTAAACTTTGGGAGAAAAATGTACCTTGGAACATTAATAAATTTTCAAGCAGTAAAATTTATGTTTTATGGTTTGCTAAGATCAATATAGTTGTTTAATTACAAACACAGATTCAAATATTACTAAAGAAAGAACTATTTATTAATTAAAAAACTTTAAATTCAGTTTATGATATACAATAAAAGTGCTTTGTGTTTAAGGAATTATAAAAATGCGATATTAGTAATGCAATAAAAAATCTTTTAATATTCTGATGTTCATTTTTTCAACAATAAGCAGCTAATATTAAGATAATTCAAAAAATTGCAAAAACTTATTTTTGAAAAAATTAATATTTTCTTATAAAATAATATTAAAAAAAGTTGATTATATGTAAATATGCAATTACAAACAAAATAACTTTACTTGGTAGCGAAATAAGAGTCAAAACTGAAATACAACATTTTTCGACTTTACTGCCACGTTGTGACAAAAATCAATTTAGTCTTAAGGGCATATAGAGCGTCTTGAGAACAATATAAAATAAGTTGGTATGAATATATATTGTAAATATATTATGAAAAAACTAGAAAAATGTTAAAAAAAACCAAGTTTTTTTAAAATTGGCGCCAAAGTATTGGTTACATCAAAAAATGTATTGAAGTTTTTTGTAGTTCTTTGTATCCTACACCGAGTTATGCGCACCATACACTCACCCAGTGACAATCGGATTCATTTGAAATTAAATAAAATGGACACTAATTAACCAATTAAACACCCATGTTATTTCCTGGAAAGAAAACAATGCTTTTCGGCGTTCAGTGGAGGAAAGTCATAAATGAGAATATAGCTGACACTCTTTAAAGGGGAAAAATTAGACCACGAAAGCAGCGGTAACACAAGTAGTTGAGGCTTAAGAGGTTAAAGGAATAAATAACTTCAAGTCCAGGCCTCTTCTTTCTTGTGACCATGTCTTACGATAAGAGAACCTCCTAGAAATATATATTGTCGGAACAATAACAGCAGCTTCTCAATTACTACTCCCAAGATATGCAATTTGTAGGACTCAGTACTGGGGAGACTTATGGTTACGTCGCTGGGGGTGGTTGTGAAACCAATGCTCAGAGGCTCTCTGAGCAGTTGTTCTTAAACTTGGAAATGCCCATTTTGGAGCATAAAGATCCCGGACGGACTATTGCTAAGAAACACAATTGGGGTTTTGCTTGTACTTGTTAAATACATGTAATTGCTCTATTGAACCACCGGCTTGCTAGAAGTACAATATGCCACATGGCTGTAGTGCTAGGGTGCTAACCCCGCCAAGCAAGCATGGTTTATTATTTATTTTATTAGGTAACTGGCACAATTAATTAAAGGAGACAGTAGTAGAGTTTTGCTTCAAAAGTATAAATTTTGCATTAAAAAAGCAATCGGAATGCCCATAAATGCGTTTGAAGTAAAAACACGACTACTAATCCTTTTAGTTAATTAAAGCTATAAAATACCACATTAAAAAAAAAAGAAGCAATGCAATCAAAAAGTATAAAAACGAAAAAATCGTATAGCTTATAGTGTAAACGGTTAAAAAAACTTCATCATATATATTATAAAGAATGTATTAAATAAAGTTTACAACATATTTGATTTTAGTTTTATTTGTGAATAATACATATAAAAAATGAAAAAATTGAAGTTTTTTTCACCTTCCTACTTAGTTGATAAATCAAACAAAAGACTATATCAATAACTAAAAATCCCTTCATATAACACGTCGTTTCTAAAGGTTATTTTTCCAAAAACTTCATAGTTTTTGAGATATTTGCCTAAAAGTATTTTGCCATAGTTCATTTTTAAAGCTTATAACTACATCTCCTATAAATTATCGCACATATAAAAAATACCTTGTAGCTTCGGTAAGTACTCTCTATTAAATGAGAGTAGTTTGATCAAAATCTGAAATTAAGAGTTGGGAATGTTATTTTGTCAGCTTTTTTTTTCGAGTTTTAATCACGAGAGAGAAAGAGAGAGAGGGGGGATTCAAAAAGTCTCCTATTTTTTGGTGACGTAGGGAAACTAATTACGGTTGTTGGCAACACTTTTGTGGGTGGTACCTTCTTCGCTGTCATATAAGCACGCAGACGCTTCATTCGAATGCTCAGTTTTCTCTTGACAGCCATACCAAATAGAACTTCCGATGAACATTACCGCGAAATACGAAGTTCACGCAGTTATTCGATTTTTGAACGCAAAAGGTGCTAAACCCGTGGAAAATCATCGCCAATTGACGGAAATGTATGGACAGTTATTCATAAATATCAAAAATGTTCGGAAGTACTGTGGAGAGTTTACAGCCGGTAATACTGAAATTCATTATACAATCCGAACTTGGCACCCAGCGATTACCACCTATTCTCTGAGTTGAAGGAACATGTCTGGGCAGCGGTCTGCTTCGATGATGAGGTGAGAGACTCAAAGCTTCTTGAAGGACATAACGGCAAGCTGGTATGACATGGGCATTCTAAAACTACTACAGCCTCAACAACAATGCATCGACCGAAATGGCGATTACAGATAAAAATAAAGCTTTCTTTAATGCAGTAATTATAGAAAATAAACGGTTCTTTGTATATCTAAAACTATAGACCTTTTTTTGGGATTGCCTCAATATCAACTTCACTAAAATATGTAGCAGCTTATTCTTACTTTTAAACTACTAAAATAATTATGTGCTTTTTTACTGGACAAATTTATATTGTAATATGAACAAATTAGAGCAAATAAACGATTTTGTAATAAGTAACTTTAGTTTTACTATATATAAAAGAAATATTTATCGATTTTTGACATCATTTTTATTAAATTGATCAATTCCGGCCATCCGGCTATTCTCACATTAGTATCAAAGGAACCTTACACCTGTGAGCTTCATCAGCACGGTAACATTAGTGAGAAATCAGTGAAGTCATTGTGATATCACAAAATGAGCATTAGTCAAAGATTACTTCACGTACTAGCCTTATTGAGATATCACAGTAATGTCACTCTCACTTCTGATTGACAGTGATGGCCTATTTTCTTATAAATTATATTAGAAAGTGAGCTTTGATACACAATGTACTGTGATTGAGAATACTTTAAAAAATGAAGTTAACGATATGTGCGGGAGGAAATTATGGGCCCCATTGCGGCCGCAAATATCGTGCGATTTGTTGCGGAAATTAATCAATTGGTCGCATAGTGATCCTGATGGACAAACGTATAAAATATATTCGAATGGATCATTTTCGTCTAAAGCAGGATCATGTAAATGGTTTAAGAGCCAACCGAGAGCTGCTTCGCAGTTCTTATTTCCAGTGGAGATTAAAGCCTTTTCGCTGTCTCAACAAAAATTCTTCATAAAAAAGTGACCGAATTGATCAAATTTAATTTTACGCTCGACACTTCGATATTCCAAGATCCCTCAAAGTGGTTAGCGGATATGGATCATTTTGCAACCTTATTGAAATTCCCGATGTTGTCTCAAACATTTTTATTGATTTCCAGACAATTAGTAGGTTAGCCGCGTCCTCAATTCATTTTCATCGTCGCGATTCGAATAACCACTATGGCAGAATTGCGCGAAATGCTATTCTTTTTCGCTAATTTTTAAAAACATAGCTGCCAAATGTATTTGCCAAGTAAGCACAGATTACCCAGATCGGCAACGGAAAAAAGTAAGCAAAATTCCCCAAAACTTTCAGTTGGTATTTATACGATTTAAAGCGGCAATTCTTTTATAAAGCAGCGTGCAAAGTTTTTAATTATATTAGAAATGTATACAAGGATGAAGCTATATAATAAATGCGAAATTAATTTAATATTAATTTCTATAATGAAAATAGATAAGAGCGCCAACTTGCGGTCATGTAAATGATATGTAACTTTATATGGCGCGTTGCCGATCTGGGTAATCTGTGCAAGTAAGCAACATCTATGTTGCCAAGTCAGTTCAGAACTCATTCAAAAGTTCAACAAAAACAATCATAAATATAAATATCTTATAAAAGTTTAATACTTTTTACTTGAAAAAGTCGCTATAATTGCAATTTATGACTAATGTGTTTTACAACGCAACTAAAATATTAAAATGAACAATATCGTGGCAACGATGGTTTTTTCAAATCCACTATAGCCAACAGTTTGAACAAAACCGAAAATTGCGCTTTGACATTTGGCAAATTAAATTTTAATTTTATTTGCTTATAATACAATTGAAATATGGCCGGAAATCTGTTTGAAGACATATTCAACGTCAAAGATATCGATCCAGAAGGAAAGAAATTCGATCGGGGTAAATTGCTTTATTTCATAATTTTTTTGCGTTCACATTGAAAAATTAAAATATTTGAATAACATGTTGATAAAAGAAATATTTTATTTTAAGGAAGTTCGTATTTTTTAAGTGTATTCTTCAGTTTTATTAATTTAAAAATTCCCACATTCCTTTAAAATTTGAATTCAAAACTTTAACGACTTTTTCTTGATTTAAAAAAATTATATCCGATATCTTTTAAAATTATGATGTTACAAGAACCAAATAACATTGGGTGTTTTGAAAATCTATTTATTTCAATAATAATTTTTTAATAAACTACTAGAGCCTTGAATTTTTTTAAATATGTTATTTATATTAGTTGTAACTAAATTTTTATTACAGGCGAATTATTTTGTAAAATATAATTGGTGGATAACTATGAACATATTATTGATCATTATCGATTTAAAAAACTGTTTAAATAGATCTCCATCTGAAAATATTGAGGTCTAGTTTACATTTCATTAATTATTTGTTTTTTAATTTATCTAATTGCTAATATGCCACCAAGTTTTTAAATTATCAAAAGTATGCCGTGTCGAAAAAAATGTTGAAAATTACTGGTTTAAAGTGTCATGTTACCAATTGACTGGAACTTTTGTTTCGATCCACTGGAACTTTTGTTTCAATTGGCTGGGATTTTTGTTTCCATCCACTGGAACTTTTGTTTCGATTGACTGGGACTTTTGTTTCGATCCACTGTAACAATTTTTTTTTGTCTTTTTACGTGCGCTGCGACGCGTTTACGGTTAGACAAAACACGCTTTTTATCTCACAATATTTTTCTTATTTTAATTTTTATTTTATTTTATTTTATTTGTCCCGACACCAATTCGTTCTCAACTAAACTAAACTACTGATCGAATTACATTGACCCCTACACTAAAGATTTCTGCTTATTATATAGTGTTCGTTCACCTTCTACAATTGGCCAACGAACACCTGGCAGCAATAAACTACTAATGTTTATTGCTGCTCCTTACATTTTTTTTGTTATTCATAGGATGGCGATACCTTTTACATTTTTTTTGTTCGCCATCCAAGATTCCAAGTTCGCCTTTCTCACTTAATTTATTATATCTATAAATTTATTAAAATGTCATGAGGCTCCTTTAGATCGCCTCGATTTTTAAAAGATTTAATAAATCTTGAAAGCTGTTATTATTTGCTTCCTAGAAGATCTAAGATCTTCCAAGTGTGCGCAATACAAAGAAACTCTTAATTTTTTTATATTTTTCTTTGCAATAGCGTATTTCCGTGTGAAAATTCTGATAATAAATTAAAAGAAAAATGCGAATCCTGGCTCCGCTTTACAGTCTTTTTTTTTCACGAAAATTTCGAAACTCATTAATATTTTATTACTAACCTTGTTATCGAACCTGTTTCTCTAACATTGTTATTAATTTGTTGCAGTAAATAGGAAACTAACAGTTGTTATAACTGTTACAAATGGCCTACACAGTTTTCTGCCCAATTGCTGATAAAATAATCGCCGCTCATACGAATTTTAACAAGCATTTTATTATTTTCATAATACAGAATATATGTTGCAAGACAGGCGACATCGAGAATATTGTAAGAAATGCTAGAGACCATCTTTGAATAGATCATTTTGTAGTATCTCTACCAAGCATTTTATCCACAATATCCACTCCAGCTTTTAACTAGTTATAAAATTCAATTATTTAAATTAAACTTTTTGAACCGAACTGAAATGATGATTTCGCTTTTTTTACATGTCACGTAGCTAGCTTACCAATAACTTTTCTACGTGTCACATTATATGCAGGTAATTTGGTACACGGCTTTTGAACGAATGGTGAAAGTTTAGTCTCATTGTGTGTGATCGAACGGATAAATTGCTAATATAAAAATAGCTCAAAAAATCGAAAGAAACGTTTTTTAATAAATGTAATATTTTCATATAAAATAGTTGCTTACACGAAAATATGTAATTATAATTTAAATAACTTTACTTGGTAGCAAAATAGTGTCAAAATTGAAAAATAATATTTTTCGACTTTAGCGCTACGTTACGAAAAAAATCGATTCAGTACAAATGATCGTAAAAAGTATCATTAGAGCAATATAAAGTATGAATATACAACTAAATATTGAATATAGTTTGTAAAAAACTGTTAGTTTTTTAGTTGTTAGTTGTATTTGTTGTTGCTATTAATTGTGTAAGGTTCAACGCAAGAACCAAATTCGCGCCGCAATTTTAAAGGACCAAAACTCAAAAAAATAACGCTCGCACTTTATTTTCTCACAGACTACCAACTCTATCTGAATAATAAAATATAAAGTATGTCTTATTTGCGCTGTTGCCAACGATTGTAACAGGAGTTGGTGCTAACAAATTGTTAGTTACTATTAATTATTAATTAATTATTATTAATTATTATTAATTAATTATTAATTATTATTAATTAATTATTGTTAGTTATATATGATAAAGTATTTAGGGTTTTTTTTCTTATTAGCTTATTTATTTATACATACTCTAAGTATACATAGTTACATCGTAGTAAACAAAGTACTATAAAAGAACATTACAAAGGCTTTTAAGCAATTTTGTAAGAGAATATTGATATGTCATAAAAATAACATCAGAAACATATAATGAAAGTATTCTGAAAGTTTATTTCGAAATATGGTACAACACATTTGTATAATAAAAAGATAACAGAAACTTTTCATTTTTCACAAATGAAGTATTTCAAAAATATGTTATAAGAATATAAAGTTGTAACACGAAAATAAGTCATAAGTGTGTTAGAAAAACAATGTTTGTGAAGCATGAAATTGTTATAAAGACAACCGTTTTAAAAATGTAAAGGACAGAATTCCGTTCTGTATTTTCGCACTGGTTTAATTTCAGCAGTAAACAAGGAATTTGCTGTTCGAACTTCGAAAACTGCTGGTTATATTTTGTTGAAGCAAGTAAAATGCTCCAAATCGACAAATTCCCGAATTTCCAGCCTTCAAACTCAATATAAATACGGCGACGAAAGAAACAATTATCAACTTATTTAGTTCATTTTCTTTAACTTATCAAAAATGTTACCTTTAGTTTAAATAAATTCGTGTTTGTTAAGTAAAAATTAAAACATTCAAATTCCGTTTTTTTTCTAATTTCGCGAAATAAATTAAACCTTTTGAAATTAATACATTCGATATTTCAACGATTGAAATAATGAAACCGGAACAAGCAATCTTCGAGTCGAAGACAATAAAATTCGAATTTCGTATCCAGAATCACTCAACAAAATAGCATCAGAAAAAGCTAGGAAACAATACCAAAAAAGTTTTAAGATATGTTAAGAATAATATATTTTTAACACAAAAACACGCTACAAAATGTGTGTGATATTAATATGTTCTTAAATAGGATATGCCATGTAGGGTTTCTATAACTCATAACTTATAGGTATAACAACAGTAATTATCATCATTTACTATATTCTGTTGTATATATATATATATATATATGTAGAAAATTAAAGTAGTTTTTAGAGATTTGTTGAATGATTGCTGAACCATCTATAGTTCTATACAAATAACTTAAACAAACAAGTAAAAAAATTATACAAATCAACGCATCTTTTGTAACAATGTATAAGTTTGAATGCATCACAAATAAATTAAGAATAGCAATGTTTACGGCAATGATAAAGTGCGTAGTTGATTACGCGGATCGAACAGCCACGTGTAACCCAGATAAAGCGAACCGGCTTTTTACTATTTGTGCGAAACGAAGAAGTAGATTGCAAATGAACACTTTGCTTTTTTCTCATTCCACGGTTTTCGTGACGTGCCAATATTAATATTAATAATCTTATTAGTATGAAAATGTTAATGAAAAGACGGAAAATCGATCATACTGTCATTAATATTGTATATTAGTTACTTTGTTAGAATTCGTTATAAACGTGTAACTCACTTTGTTATGTTTTCGCTAATTTTCGTACACCAAACAGAGTAAAATGCAATAAATCGAAAATTACATCATTTTACACAGGTAATATAACCAAAGACTTAATTTGAATACTTACATTTCTAAATGTGTATTCGAAAATATACTAGGCGAAAAGTTGAGTTAGTAACATATTTTGGTAAACTTACTCAGTCTTGCACAAAACAGAAGTTGAGTAACTTTGAGTAGCTATGACGTAATAATTATCCTATTGAGAGTATATTTTTTAAAACGCCTTAAGTAATTTCTCTAGCTTCAGTTTAGAAACTAGGTGATGTTTAAACGTTATTATAACATACTGGCGTCCACTGATACGGAATCTCATCATTCAAAATTATTTCATTAGTTATTTTTAATATAAATCTTCTTGAATTTGATATCGAAAGGCACTAGTATCATTTTTTGTAGTCACTCATTTTTATAGAACAACTTGGAACACAATGCTAACTCATGTCTGCTTAACACTGAACTTTCATCTTTTTTTTTGAAAATCACGAATAGGAATAAGTGTGCTAAAAACTAGTGAATACAAATTATATTTTTTAAAAACTGAAATTTATTGTATAAAAAAATGATTTCTAAACATTGAACTTTAGAAAGAACCCTAATTCTCTTGAATAAAGTATTTTTTAACCCATTAGAGGGTTCATTCAGACCAGTTTATTGTGTTTTTTAATGTTTTAAGCTTCATATAGCAATGTCATAATACTGTTAAAACAGGTTCTTGTAACATTATTAAAAAAGAATTCTGATTAGTTGAACATTAATCTATACTCGTTACTTTTGTCGCGTTCGGTAAAAAGAGTGGTTATGGCCGTCGAAAATGATGAGACTCGAACTGATTAAACTTGCGCTTTAAAGTTAAATGGCAACTACTAGTCGATTTGTGGTTTGTTACTTATAAGTGTATATAACTTGTCTTGGCTGTATACAATACTCCTTCGCTCTTAATTTGATTCTAATTTACAAGGGACTAAGGATTGATGAAGTCAGCTAACAAGGCCACCACCCAAGATGTGATATCGCGATTTTTTAAGTACTTTTAATCTTTTACATATATCCTTGATAAAAAACCGCATGTTTTGTTTCGGCTATAATTGACTTTGGGTTGAGATATAAGGGTTGAAAGTGGAACATGACAAAGCTTAAAAATTAATGTTGCATTAAAAGTTACGGTAATTTTGAAAAATTGGCCTATACAAAAATTATGTAGAATTCAAAGTTCTACAAAAAAGTTATTAAAAACTTTTTACTTTAAGGTACAGTTGGCGCGAAATTTAAAAAAAAAATCTTTTTTTTCGCCTTTTCGTAATTTAAAACAAAACGTATTATATAATAGATCCAATTTTTATAAATATAATTTACATATATTATGTTGTATGCACGTATATGTACAGTTTCCTTGTTTGACCACTTGCGTCGTTGCAATCGCTAAATGTTGTTTTTCACCTTTTCACCTTCTGTATCACCCTATAATGCACATTTTGCAACGAAAGGTACATAACTTGCTGAATTTTACTATTGTGCAAATGACATGAAAGGGCGGTGGTGATTTTCATAAAAAAATTTTTTTTGTATTTTTAAGCCTCGTTGATTTATATCTGTTTTAATGATTTTTTGTGTATTAAATATACCTCTGCCATTGTTGCTTGTTATTTATTTTTAATTTACAATCGAATTTAACATTAATTTTTAATTTTAATTACAAACGCTTTTTAATATAATGGATTATAATTATTACAGTAACGGTTTTTTAGAAAAAGGTGTTTAGAGCAGGGGTGCCCAACTCGAATAGGTTAGTGAGCAAAATAGAAAAATATTAAACTAAGGAGGGGCACAGATATCAATGTAAAACAAAAAATTATTGAAAATATTTTATCGTGCAAATTTTAAAATATTTTATTACCTTACAATTAATGTTGCATACTTTTTTTTCAATTTTATTTGAATTTTTTTTTTAAATTAACGAATAATTTAGTTCATTTTTTCACATATTTAAAATAAAATAAACAGCCAAAAACTTTGATTGGGTTGCAAAAAGTCTTTAAATGGACCGCACGTGGTCCCTGGGCTGCGGGTTGAACACCTCTGATTTAGAGCACAAATTTTTTTTGTATCAGACACCTTTAACAAATGCAAGAGCGTCAAATAGGTCATATTTTATGTTTTAAACTACATTAAATCCTATGTTTATTTACCTCATACTGGGAATACTAGTATTTTACTGTTTGATGCGTGGCAGGGACAGTGTCATGACGTTATTTTAAACGCGAAACCGAACAAGCATTGTTTTACATACAATATCAGAAGAAGCAACAAAATTTATTCAAGCGCTTGATGTATATACCTTTCAACAATGGAAGGACTATATCAAAAAATTTTCAGTCGAAGTTACAACAAATGAGTATCCCATTACGTTCCATAATCGAAATAACCTAATAAAATTGTAGTCGTTGACACTTTCTCTCTCTCATAATCAATTTTCTTTTCTTCGATTTACTAATATGATCAAATACGCATGGAATAAAAATGACTACATTGATGACGAACCTGGCACTTCACCACTCTTGCAAAATTTAGATTTAATTCGGTTCAAAACATAACGTGACCTATGTGACATTTTTGCATTTTTTAAATGTGGCTGGCGCAAGAAAACATTGTGCTGCTTTAATTCCTTTTTTCTAGAAAACCATTACTGTAATAATTAAATCTATAATATTAAAAAGTGTTTGTAATTAAAATTAAAAGTTAATGTTAAATTTGATTGTGAATTAAAAATAAATAACAAGCAACATTCGCATAAGTATATGTAATGCATAAAAAGTTCATAAAATATATAAATCAGCAAAGCTCAAAAATACGAAAAAATAAGCAGGGCTCCGAACCGGAAGTAAACCGAAAACCGGAATTGAATGGTATTTTGACGGAGTGTAACCGTAACTGAACCGATATCTTTCGAACCGGAGCGTAATCGGAACTAAACCGATATCATTCGAACCGGAACGAAAAAAAAAAATCAAACAGTTTGCAGTCCTGAAAATAATTTTTCACGAAAATCACCACAATCGCCCTTTTATGTTATTTACAGAATGGTAAAATTCAGCATATTATGTAGTTTTTGCTGCAAACTATTTAGCGATTGCAGCGCCGCAAGTGGCTAAACAAGGAAACTGTGCATATATTTACATACAAATAATATATAAAAATTATATTAATACAATTTGAATCTGTTATGTGTTACATTTTGTTTTAAATTACGAAAAATCGAAAAAATGCAGTTTTTTTTAATTGTGCGTCAACAGTACCTCAAAGCAAGTGTTCTTGGTAACTTTTTTGTACATTCTATAATATTGTATATTATTATTGTATATTTTATGTACATTACATAAATTCTACATAATTTTTGTAGAGGTCATTTTTCAAAATAACCGTTACTTTTAGCGCGACATTAATTTTTATGTTTTGCCATGTTCTGCTTTCAACCTTTATATGTCAATCCCAAGTGAATTATAGCCGAAACAGAACATGCGATTTTTTATCTAACGATATATGTGAAAGATTAAAAGTATTTCAAAAAAAAAAATCGGGATCTCACATTTCGGGTGGTTACCTTGTAAGTACAATGGCGTCATCTATAAACAGAATAATGGTAGTAATTGCATGTTAATAGGACTGAAGGTCTTGTTCTACAATCCCTAGAAAGAATTGCTTCCCCAAAATATCGGTTTATTGACGTTGGGCTATAAGCGCACATCCCATCTTTGTTACAACTGGAAATTATCTTTGGCCATTAATACCACCAAAATTCAAACCAGGGAAACTCTGCGGGTTATAATCAAAAGATGGCCATTAAATTTTTCAAGTCTCACTGGTTGTACATATTTACAACTTATCTTGATCTAAACACAACAAAAACAAAATTGATTTTTCAATTATAATTTTAAATAATTAATAGTTTTTAATTTGTTTAAAGAATTAATATGAATTATATAGAGTCTGAAATATATTTCTTCAAAGTCAAGCTGTCTTCAAATAAGTTAATTTCAAAAAAAAAAAGTTAATAGAGTTTGTTAACAAAATTTTTTATCATATCATTAATTAAAACTAAACAGTAATACGTACAAATATACTAGGAGGTCTGATTTAATTTGAATTCTATAAAAAAATTCGTTCAGATCCAGTTAACTCTGTTTTGCTTTATTGTATTTCACTGTTTAGAGTTTAATTATACGAAGAATGAAATTAAAAGCCTCAAGATTTTGTCAGATATAAAAAATAAACTTATTATTTAAAATTTTTTTTACTTCAAAAAAAGAGTAATAAAAACCTAAATATATAGGTATATGCATGTTTTTTTAATACTTAACGATTTGCAACTGTTTTTTTTAGTTGACAACACTGCACCGCTCTTGATTCCACTAAATATCGGTCAAGGACACGGAGTCTAGGTCAGCCTCGTGTAAACAAATCTTCTTGCGATCCCCACCGTTCGTCAAAGGATTGAAAACAAAACAGTGAAAAATCAAATACTTTCCCCGCAATCGTCAGTCATTGACCACCCCTTCCCTCCCTAGCGCTTAAATTACACGCGAAATTTATTGAGCATTTCTACGCTTGACAAGCGCCTAGAAAGTCTTTCCTGTTTGAAGATCCGGGAAAATGTTGTAGAAATCTAATTTAGGAACAATTGTAATGGCAGCGTTGGTGACGGTGGTGATGGTTGCTAATTTTGTGCGAATTGCGACGAAATTAGC